>SJXQ01002329.1:92197-108405 GCA_006408695.1 Aepyceros melampus
AGACAGCAAAAGAGACACAGATGTATAGAACGGCCTTTTGGACTCTGTGGGAGAGGGAGAGGGTGGGATGAGTTGGCAGAGTGGCAGTGTAACATGTATGATATCATAAGTGAAACGAATCGCCAGTCTAGGTTTGATGCAGGATGCAGGATGCTTGGGACTGATGCACGGGGATAATCCAGAGAGAAGGTGTGGGGCGGGAGGGGGGAGGTGGGGGTCGGGATTGGGAGTTCATGTACACTCGTGGCTGATTCATGTCAATGTATAGCAAAATGAATACAGTATTGTAAAGCAAAACAAACATTAAAAAAAAATTGGATTCAGCAAAACCAGTTGTAAGAGGGAACTTTACAGCAACACAATCTCACCTTAGGAAACAAAAAAATAATTTCAAATAAACAAGTAACCTTACCCCTAAAAGCAATTAAATAAAAAAGAATAAGACCTAAAGTTAGTAAAAGGAAAGAAATCATAAAGATCAGAGCAAAAATAAATGAAACAGAGGTGAAGAAAACAATAGCAAAGATCAATGAAAGTAAAAGTTGAATGTTTGAGAAGATTAAAAACAACAAAAGAAATACAGATAAGCCTTTAGCCAGACATATCAAGAAAAAAGAGGGAGAGGACTGAAATCAGTAAAATTAGAAATGAAAAATAAATTACAACTGACACCACAGAAATAAAAAGGATCATAAGAGACTACCACTGTTACTGATTCCAAGCTGTCTGCTTGCAGCATGATAGGCCAATTAACCAAGAGAAGATTTCCTTCTCCAGGTGATCTTCCCTACCGAGGGATTGAAACAGGTCTCCTACATTGTAGGCAGAGGCTTTACTGTCTGAGCCGTCAGGGAAGTACAAAGTAAAGACCATTATCATGCAAATATCTCCTACAATGGCCAACCTCAAGTAAATGGTATGTGATGCTAAAGCTGAAACTCCTGTACTTTGGCAACCTCATGCGAAGAGTTGACTCATTGGAAAAGACTTTGATGCTGGGAGGGATTGGGGGCAGGAGGAAAAGGGGACAACAGAGGATGAGATGGCTGGATGGCATCACTGACTCGATGGACGTGAGTCTGAGTGAACTCCAGGAGATGGTGATGGACAGGGAGGCCTGGGGTGGTGCGATTCATAGGGTTGCAGAGAGTGGACACGACTGAGAGACTGAACTGAACTGAATTTCTTCAAGTAGAGAGTCAGGGGCCCTTGAGACAAGTCATTATGTATGATTCTAATCACAAAAGCAAAGAAAAATGTAAATGTAAATTCAAAGAAACAGATCAATCATTGAGCCAGAATGGATTCTTCCCTACAAAACTATGAGCAACTGTGTGCCGCCCAAAATGGACAACCTAGAAGAAACAAAAGTGAAAGTGAAGTCACTCAGTCGTGTCTGACTTTTTGCAACCCCATGGGCTGTAGCCTACCAGGCTCCTCTGTCCATGAAATTTTCCAGGCAAGAGTACTGGAGTGGGTTGCCATATCTTTCTCCAGGGGACCTTCCCGACCTAGGGATTGAACCCAGATCTCCCACATTGCAGGCACATGCTTTACCATCTGAGCCACCAGGTAAGCCCATGAAGATAGAAAATATGAACAGACAAATCACAGGTACTGAGATTGAAACCATGATTAAAAATCTTCCAACAAACAAAAGTCCAGAACCAGATGGCTTCACAGGTGAATTCTGTGAAACATTTTGAAAGAGCTCTGAAATTCTTTATAAAATTGCCAAGTAAGGAGTACTTCCAAGCAGATTCTATGAAGCCACTATCACCCTGACACAAAAGCAACCAAAGATATTACAAAAAGAAAGAAAGAAAGAAAATTATAGGCCAATATCATATTTGTTAAGATTTGTAGAATTATAAATTTATAGTTAGATAATTTAATATAAATTATAACTCAATAAAATGTATTTCAAAAAGGCTAGGAGGATTCCACATTCTTAAATTTCATACAGGATCTAGAAAAACACTTAATACTTACTTTGCTTTCTGATAGTTCTCCTATTAAATTTAAAACTGTATTTTTAACATAAAAGTAATGTATGCTAATTACTAAAAATAGAAAATGCAGAAATGTACAAAACAGAAAATATCCTACTACATAGAGGTACAATTTTTGGGGGGAGGGCTGGTTTTCCTTTTAATATAATTTCTCATATAGTATGAGATAACTTTTAAAAAGTTAAATCATACCATAAAACTGATTTAATATCTTGCTTTTGTTATTAAACCTATAAAGTTAAAACAATATATACGGTGTATATTATGCTGGTCAAAACCTGAAAATATCTGCTTCTAGGTACTGTAAAACAAGTTTGCCTCTTGAACTTAAAAATAAAATCCAATTAGAAAATACACTTTGGGACTTCCATGGCTGTCCAGTGGTTAAGAATTTGCTTTCCAGTGCAGGGTGCACAGGTTCAATTCCTGATCAGGGAGCTAATATCCCATATGCCTTACAGCTAAAGCACAAAACATCAAAATATAAAAAAAAGAAGTAATGTAAAAATTCAAAAAAGACATTGAAAAAAAAATAAAGAAAATATGCTTTATGGTGAAAAACTACTGTATTAGTAAAATGGAAGCCTGACTCTACACATGGACATTACCAGATGGTCAATACTGAAACTGGATTAATCATATTCCTTGTAACAAAAGCTGAATGTTCAACTGACTGTGGCTCAGAACATGAACTCCTTATCACCAAATTCAGACTTAAATTGAAGAAAGTAGGGAAAACCACTAGACCATTCAGGTATAACCTAAATCAAATCCTTAATGATTATACAGTGGAAATGACAAATAGATCAAGGGATTAGATCTGATAGACAGAGTGACTGATGAACTATAGATGGAGATTAGGAACATTGTACAGGAGGCAGTGATCAAGACCATCCCCAATAAGAAGAGAAGAAAAAAGGCCAAATGGTTGTCTGAGGAGACTTTACAAATAGCTGAGAAAAGAAGAGAAGTTAAAGGCAATGGAGAAAATTTAGGAAAGATATACTCATTTGAATGAAGAATTCTAAAGAACAACAAGGAGAGATATGAAAGCCTTCCTCAATGAACAATGCAAAGAAATATAGGAAAACAACAGAATGGGAAAGACTAGATTTATCTTGAAGAAAATTAGAAATACCAAGGGAACATTCCAAGGAAAGACAGGCACAATCAAGGACAAAAAAGTATGGACCTAACAGAAGGCAAGAATACACAGAATAACTTTACAATAAAGATCTTAATGACCCAAATAACCACGAAGGTGAGATAACTCACCTAGAGCCAGTCATCCTTGAGTCCAATCAGGTGAGCTTTAGGAAGCATCACTATGAGCAAATCTAGACATGGTAACTGAATTCCAGCTGAGCTATTTCAAAACTAAAAGAAGTCACTTTCAAAGTGCTGCACTAAATACACCAGGAAATTTGGAAAACTCAGCAGTGGCCACAGGACTAGAAAAGGTCGGTTTTCATTCCAATTGCAAAGAAAAGCAATACCAAAGAATGCTCAAACTACCACACAATTGCACCCATGTCACACACTAGTAAAGTAATGTTCAAATTTCTCCAAGCCAGTCTTCAACAGTATGTGAAAAGAGAAATTCCAGATGTTCAAGCTGAACTTAGAGAAGGCAGATGGACCAGATATCAAGTTGGGAACATCCACTCTATCATCGAAAAAACAAGAGAGTTCTAGAAAAACATCTACTTCTGATTTATTGACTACATCATAGCATTTGACTATGTGGATCACAACAAACAGGAAAATTATTCACAATATGGGAATACTGGAAACTTCACCTGTCTCCTGAGAAATCCGCATGCAGGTCAAGAAGCAACAGTTAGAACTAGACATGGAACAATTGAGGGTTCCTAATTGGGAAAGGAGTACCTCAAGCCTATATATGGCTACCCTCCTTATTTAACTTATATGCAGAGTACATCCTGCGAAATGCTGGACTGAATGAAGCACAAGCTGGATTCAAGATTGCCAGGAGAAATATCAATAACCTCAGATATGTACTTAACACACCCTTGTGACAGAATGTTAAAGGAATAAAAGCCTCTTTATGAAAGATGAAAATTAAAGAGAAGACTGAAAAAGTTGGCTTAAAGCTCAATTCAGAAAACTAAGACCATGACATCTGGTTCCATCACTTCATGGCAAATAGATGGGATAACAATGGAAACAGTGACAGATTTTATTTCTTTGACTCTAAAATCACTGCAGATAGTGACTGTAGCCATGAAATTGAAAGAGACTTTCTCCTTCGAAGAAAAGCTATGACAAAACTATACAGCATATTAAAAAGTAGCGACATTAATTTGCTGACTGCCTGATTATTCAAAGCTATGGTTTTTCCAGTAGTCATGAATCGATGTGACATTTGGACCATAAAGAAAGCTGTGTGCCAAACAATTGATGCTTTCAAACTGTGGTGCTGGAGATGTCCCTTGAGAGTCCTCAAAAAGGCCAAACTGTTGTCTGAGGAGGCCTTACAAATAGTAATGAATAGAAGAGAAGTGAAAGGCAGAGGAGAAAAGAAAACCTATACCCATTTAAATGCAGAATTCCAAAGAAGAGCAAGGAAAGATAAGAAAGCCTTCCTCAGCAATCAATGCAAAGAAATAGAGGAAAACAATAGAATAGGAAAGACTAGAGGACTCCAAGAAAATTAGAGACACCAAGGCAATATTGCATGCAAAGATGGGCACAATAAAGGACAGAAATGGTATAGACCTAACATAAAGAGAAGATATTAAGAAGATGTGGCAAGAATACAAAGAAGAATGATTTTAAAAAGTGCTTCATGACCAAGACAACCACGATGGTGTGATCACTCACCTAGAGACAGATATCATGGAATATAAAGTCAAGTGGGCCTGGAAGGGGAATGGGAAGTTAAAGCTGGATTTAGAAAAGGAAGAGGGAAGAGAGATCAAATGGCTAACATCTGTTGGATTCTGAAAAATGTAAGAGTTCTAGTAAAACATCTACTTCTGCTTTATTGAGTAACACCAGTATGCAGGTCAGGAAACAGCAGTTAGGACTGGACATGGAACAACAGACTGGTTCCAAACTTAAAAGAAGTTATGTTAAGGTTGTATGTTGTCACCCTGCTTAATTGAACTCATATGCAGAGTTCTTCATGAGAAATGCTGGGCTGGAAGGAGCACAAGCTAGAATCAAGATTGCCAGGAGAAATATCAGTAACCTCAGAAACTCATTGACACCACACTTATGGCAGAAAGTGAAGAGGAACTAAAAAGCTTCTTGACAAAAGTGAAAGAGGAGAGTGAAAAAGTTGGCCTAAAGCTCAACATTCAGAAAACAAAGATCATGGCATCTGGTCCCATTACTTCATGGGAAATAGATGGAGAAACGTGGAAATAGTGTCAGACTTTATTTTGGGGGGCTCCAAAATCACTGCAGATGGTGACTGCAGCCATGAAATTAAAAGACGCTTACTCCTTGGAAGAAAAGTTATGACCAACCTGGATAGCATATTCAAAAGCAAAGACATTACTTTGCCAACAAAGGTCCGTCTAGTCAAGGCTATGGTTTTTCCAGTAGTCATGTATGGGTGTGAGAGCTGGATTGTGAAGAAAGCTGAGCACTGAAGAATTGATGCTTTTGAAGTGTGGTGTTGGAGAAGACTCTTGAGAGTCCCTTGGACTGCAAGGAGATCCAACCAGTCCATCTAAAGGAGATCAGCCCTGGGTGTTCTTTGGAAGGAATGATGCTAAAGCTGAAACTCCAGTCCTTTGGCCACCTCATGCAAAGAGTTGACTCATTGGAAAAGACTCTGATGCTGGAAGGGATTGGGGGCAGGAGGAGAAGGGGACAACAGAGGATGAGATGGCTGGATGGCATCTCTGACTCGATGGATGTGAGTTTGAGTGAATTCTGGGAGTTGGTGATGGACAGGGAGGCCTGGCATGCTGCGATTCATGGGGTCGCAAAGAGTCGGACATGACTGAACGACTGAACTGAACTGAACTGAAAGAGGAACTAAAGAGCCTCTTGATGAAAGTGAAAGAGGAGAGTAAAAAAGTTGACTTAAAACCCAGCATTCATAATACTAAGGTCATGGCATCTGGTCCCATCAGTTCATGGCAAATAGATGATGAAACCATGGAAACAGTGACAGATTTATTTTTGGCGGGCTCCAAAATCACTGCAGATGGTGACTGCAACCATGAAATTAAAGGACGTTTGCTCCTTGGAAGAAAAGTTATGGCCAACCTTGCAACATATTAAAAAGCAGAGACATTACTTTGCCAACAAAGGTCCGTCTAGTCAAAGCTAGAGTTTTACCAGTAGTCATGTATATATGTGAGAGTTGGACTATTAAGAAAGCTGAACACCAAAGAATTGATGTTTTTGGACTGTGGTGTTGAGAAGATGCTTGAGAGTCCCTTGGACTGCAAGCAGATCCAACCAGTCCATTCTAAAGATCAGTCCTGGGTGTTCTTTGGCAGAAATGATGCTAAAGCTGAAACTCCAATACTTTGGCCACCTGATGCGAAGAACTGACTCATTTTAAAAGACCCTGATGCTGGGAAAGATTTAAGGCAGGAGGAGAAGGGGACGACAGGATGAGATGGTTGGGTGGCATTACCGACTCAATGGACATGAGTTTGAGTAATCTTCAGGAGTTGGTGATGGATAGGGAGGCCTGGTATGATGCAGTCTGTGGGGTTGCAAAGAGTTGAACATGACTGAGCAACTGAACTGAAATGAACATTTACAAAGTTTATTTTCACATGAACATTTGGAATCATGTCTGGGACAAATTAAGCATAATCTAAATGTTTGTTAAAACAGACAAATGCTCCTATATTGACAAATTAGCCCTATAACTAATAAGTTGTCCAAGTAGGTGAAATGTCTTCCACCTCTGCCCATCTCTAAAAATGTTGATTTTTCTCAGTTTTTACTCTTCTATTTCTGAGCTATATTTTCTTTTAGGTAGTCCCATTCACTCAATGGCTTTAAATATCATTTGTTGACAGGAAAAAAAAACATGTATATTCCCCAGACCTCTCTTGCCAACATGCTGCCTCCTCTGTAATTTTTCATAGCATGTCAAAATTAACATGGCTAAAACAGAATACTGGACTCACCAAACTCCCCATTTACATCTCCCACAGTTTACCAATTCATATAAAGTCTCCATCACTCACCAAGTTGCTCAAACTCCACATATAAGATTCATTCTTTATTGAGTGAGTGAGTGAGTGAGTGAGTGAAGTCGCTCAGTCGTGTCCGCTCTTTGTGACCCCATGGACTGTAGCTTACCAGGCTCCTCCCTCCATGGGATTCTCCAGGCCAGAATACTGGAGTGGGTTGCCATTTCCTTCTCCAGGAGATCTTCCCAACCCAGGGCTTGAACCCAGGTCTCCCGCATTGGAGGCAGACGCTTTAACCTCTGAACTACCAGGGAAGTCCTCTTGTGTGTTTACTTAGTTGATATTTGCCTCCTGCACTATACTGGAAGTTCTGAGAAGAAAAGACCATATTCGTGTGTTTAATATATATATGCATCCCCTTTCCAGTGCCTGAATTGAAATGTATTTTTGACAGAAAGAAAGGAAAGGAGGAAAGAAGGAAAGAAGGAAAGGAGAGAGAGAAAGGAAAGCTTTCACCAATACTGATCAATGCCCATTGACTTGCTTCCCTGAACTGGCAAGTCATTAAAATAATAAGGGAGTTGGGGAGAAAGTGCTGGTTTGGTGGGAAAAGAAGATTTACTACAGTGTTGGTTCTTTATCATTCAGGGCATACATATTTACTCTGTCTTCCACCATACTTTGCAGATATCAGAGTACAATTACAGAAAATATATTAGAAATGAAATAAATATATAACAACCTTGATGGACTCTAGTTTGCCAGACTGCTCTGTCCATGAGATTCTCCAGGCAAGAATACTGGAGTGGGTTGGCATTTCCTTTTCCAGGGGATCTTCCTGACCCAGGGATTAAACCCACATCTCCTGTGCCTTGGTCCAGAAAGAGAAGCTGACCAAAACTAAGGTGATTTCAGAACCACACAGCTAATGTATAGATAATAAATAAAAAAGGCAATTCTGCAGAGGAATGAAATAAAATCATATATACCATTCCATAAAGACTTTTTTTTTTTTAATTTGGAGCCAGACCGTTCCTTTATACCTTGTATTCATATACCTTGAAGAGAAAATGGTTTATTAACATTCTCCATTTTTAACCCTCTCATTCAAGAAACTTTTAATAGAAAATGGCAAGCATAACTGAAGAAGAAACCACATCATTACTAGTTACTAAACATTTAAGTCCTTTATTTAAAACTTGAACAGATATCCATAAACATTTGAGAAAAATCAGCAGCTAGAAAGAGAAGAACCAAGATTAACAGATAGAACTGAAGACAAAACTTTAGAAAATTCAATTAGTATCCTTATAAAGATTGAGGAAGACAATGTGCCTATAAAAAAAAACAATACATATAAAAGTATAAAGCAAAAATCAAAAATAGTTTTCAGAAATTAAAATATGATTGTTAATTTTAAAAATTTAATAAATGTGTAAAAGAATGGAAATTGCTAAAGGCCAAGGTAGAAATATGAAAGATAAGTAAAAGAAATCTCCTAGAACTTAATACAAAAGCAGAGAATGAAATTATTGGAGCAAAGAAAGGATATAGAAACTGTGGAATGAAAGAAAAAAGAGGCTATAAAATAATCAAAAAAATAAGAGAGGAAATTTCCCTAAAATAAGAAGTGACTTGAATATTACTTCATTTAGTCAATAAAATTCTTACTTTTTGTCAGACATTGTTTGTGGTATTCATAAATCAGTGACCAAAATAGGAAAAAAAAAATCTCTCCCCTGTTGGAACTTGCATTTCAGCATGTTGAGCATAAATAATGAAGGAGAAAAAAAAATGTATACATTAAGATACACTGCACAACATTTCTGAACTTCAAGGATAATGATAGTGTTTTAAAAGCTAGTAGGAGTCTGGGCTAGTGTGTTACATTTATTTATCTGCAAAGTCATCAGACTTCTCCTCTTGGATACTATTTACCAGCTGACAATAGAGTAATGCATATAAAATCTGAACAAAGGTAATTTTGAAACTAGAATTCTATCAGTGAACAAACAATCATTCATGTGTAAGGACAAAAGAAAGATCTTTAATTTAATATCTGAAGACCCATATAATTGATCACCTATATACCCTTCTATAGAAAACAGAAAATAAAAGATAAAATAAAATAAGTAAAACTTGAATATATGGAGTTCCAAAAATTATAAAGTGAATTCACAATTTAGCACAATTTTTATATGAAAAAGTGGAAAACTGACATAGTATGACATATTATATAATGCATATAACAATATAACATATTAATTATATTTTTTCATATTGATGAGATACAGGTATAACTTCTTCTGAAACTATATATAAAGTAATATTTTCCCAGGAAAAACAAATCCAAGAAAAGTATGGTCTAATTATACAACATTCTAAAATGAGGCATGATTCTGGGCAACTGCGATAATGTTAGCAAGATCATTCTGGAGAAAAATATTCAAAAGGAAAAAAATTCAACTCTTCAGGAATAAGGCAGACAGCCTGAAATAAAATATACTAATGTTTATAACTGATATTAACTGTATCCCGTGAATCACCTGTGCTCAAAAGATAAGGAGGCAAGTTTGCTCAAAAGCTTAGAAAATGAGTCCATAACTGAGAAGCTGGAACCAGTGTTATAGATTTTGGAGTTGTTCACATAAAACAGGTAGCTGCTGAGGCTGTGAGAAGACCTGAGATGACAAAGAAAGAGGATCTGAAGCACAATTCATGGAAGTGACGTGAGGAAGATAAGGCACAAAAGGCTACAAAGCCCTTAGATCTAGAAACTATACATCCATAAATGTGTACTTTTCCAGAAGGAAGAGGAGGTGTCTGAAAGGAGAATCTTTGGTAATCAAACTCTGATACTTGACACAAACTGGTGACCCAATTTTGTTAATAATGTCAGAAGACAGTTTGTGGGGAAACTTGGAGTTGGAATGTAAGAAATTGTCACAGCTGCTATGGTGGCCAGTCCATGGAGTGGATTGTGGGGAGAAAGCCTTTACCATCACATAGGCATCCTGCAACAGAGGCTGGGGTCCAAGGGGGAGAGCTGACTCTTTCCTATTATCAAAGTTTCCAAGTAAGAACATCCTTTGCTGGATACTTACCACATAAAAGCTTTTGTCTTTTTTACAATGCTATAGAATATTACATTTTATAACAGTCTCTGTCATTTTTAGGATTCTTGGTTGGAAGTTATGGTCTTGATCTTTTGATTATCTTACATCTGACAAAAGATATAAACTGAGGGGGGAAAAAAATCTTGCTGCAGATTCTGTAAACAATAATATTATCACATAAAAACTCAATGAACAGTGTTTATTCTTACAAGTACTTCACAAAAATAATAATAATAATAATTAATTAATTTTTAAAGTACCTCACCAAGCCGCTTTTCAATAAAGCTCTGTCTATGACTTGTGAAGGCAAAGTAGGCATGTCTTTCACATGGGAGGTTTTGCCAGGAGGAGAAAAGAGTGAATGTTCAGCTAGCCAGGAAGCCAGGGGATAATGAGACAGTGCTATGAACGTTAAGGAAATTATTTTCACTCAGAGAAGCCATGTGTTTCACGGCCAAAAGGCAGCCTTGAGCTCTGCTTCTGGGTTGCCCACCCCTGCTTTGTGGTTATTCAGTGAATGTAAAGTTCCTGAACGTAAGGTTGTATACGGAGACATACCTAAAGTTTTTGACTCTAGGGCAGATTATTTTTTAATACTTGTTACAATAATGACTTTTAATAGTAACCACACAACAATCAATAATCATTTTCTTTAAAATTTAAAATTTTCAGTGGTTCAGGCATTACTCAGATTCAATAGAATATTTTATGGATGAACTGAAAATTGCACTTAACAAACAAAAATATTACACCTTGCAGTTCACATTTTACCTCCATCTTTTAAAATTTTATGTACAAACAAAAACTCCAAATAATCACATAGAATGACTAACTGAGGTAATTCAATTCCTGCTTCTTTGTGCTTACAATAACAGTGTTATTGTTTATTTTCAATTAACTGTTTAAATTTAAGAATATGCAGTGCTACACATTGGACTATGGGGACTGTTCTACAGTTAATTCTACCAATCATGAGCACTTAAGACATTCTCATGGAACAAACACATATAGCTAAATCTATGTGTATTTGAGGTTAACTGAATAACTGAGAGTTCCTCCAGTTAACTTCTGTGTAGAATAAAGTGTTAATTAAAGGATGAGTAGCAAAAAAGTGCTAATTTGAAGATTACACATATTTTCTTTTAACACAACAACAAACATAGGAATTATTTGGTTCTTAGACCAATAAAACACTTTTGACTGGGGAGAGTTATTTCATAGCTGGCATTTTTAGAATTTCCAGCATATGGGGATAATAAAAGGCAGATCAAAATTTTGGTAGGTTTCTTTATTATTATTAAATTCTCCACAGACAGAGTACTTTCTGACTGCCTGCACTCACTGTGGATCATCGCTAGTGTGTTTTCCTTTATATACCTCTGACTGAATAGTTTCTGAAGCTCCCAAAGTATTTCCCAAGAGGTCGTTTGGCTATGGCCAGCTGTGATTGGGATTAGTGTAGCACCACCAGAAAAGCCATGTACCCCTGCGAAGACATGGTGCAGAAGCCAATCCAATAGGAGTAGTCAATATTGGAAGACTGCAACCTGACCCCAACAAACCCTCTTACAGCTTTTATGGATACTTGTACTCAAGTTTCATCCTTGTGTACAATGTGTTATTGTTAACATATCTTAAAAAGATTTACAGTTCTTCCCTGGATTTGGATTACTAGGAACTCAGAGTAGTAGTACAAATGAGAAGACTCCTTCCTTGCAATCATAAATAACAGAAAATTATGGCAATGAAAATATTAATGTTGTTGTTTTGTTGCTAAGTCATGTCCAACTCTTTGCAACCCCATGGACTGTAGCCCACCAGGGTCCTTTGTCCATGGGATTTACCAGGCAAGAATACTGGAGTGGGTTGACATTTCCTTCTCCAGAGGACCTTCCAGACCCAGGGATCCAACCTGCATCTCCTACGTGGCAGGCAGATTCTTCACCATTGAGCCACCTGGAAAGCCCCAAAATACTAATATCTTTGTAGATTTTTCAGAGTATATAAAGCATATCTATGTCTAATAACACAATTTTATTTTTATAAAAATATTTGAAGACCTAAGTTTTATTGTCCTTATTTTACAAGTGCATAAAGAGAGGTTCTGAGAAATTAGGTGATTTCCAAACATCAAAGTTGGTACATGATGGTATATGTGCTGCCGAAGCGAGCACAAAAGTTGGTACATGATGGAATGAGACAGAAAACAATCTTCTGTGTGAAGTGCACTTTCTACTACACAGTTTTGAACTACAGTGATAACAGGGGATGTTATAGATGAAATGATAAAGAGAAGTGCTTATTGCTTCAAGAAGTTTATAGTCTATTGTTTACTAATAGGTCAGATTCCATTATGTTTAATCCAGCAGCAATGCCCTTTTCCCTCTTGTTAATATAACAGATTCCTACATATCTGTGGGGAAAGAGCAAATTAGCCAAGATGGCATGTTCAGGCTCTCTCACTACACATTTTGTAAATAATGATCATATAACAGCAGAGATCATTTATAGCACTCTACATGCATGTCACAAGGTACTTGCTTGGTCACGGGATACTGTGTGCAGTACGTCTGTGTGAGTCCCGTCTAGAAAGCAGCAGCATTTACTGCTGTGTCAAGACTGTGTCCATTGGGTCAACCATGAGAAAAGAGAATATAGTGTGTCTGCAGCTATGGCTGCTGAATCAGCCAGGAAAGAATAAATGCTTCTGCATTTCCTACAGCTACTTGAGTCTTATTCCAGACTTTTAGCTCATGCCTTTCCTACCCTGGCTTCAGTGAACAGTGTGAACAACAAGACAACCCATGTTACGAACAGGATCAGTGATACAACATATTTTTAAGATCTACTTCAAAGTTTTTGTCTGCAAAGCCTTTTCCTATCTCAAAGACAGAGATAGTTGCTTTCTCCTTTGTCTCACCACTCTAGTCTCACATTCCTTGCCAGGCTAAATTGTAACCCTTAATTGCCATGTCTGACTCTAAACTTGTCTCTGAGCTCCTCAAGATCAGGAGTATTAGTTTGTTCTTATTCTTATCTCCAGTGTCAAGCAAGGTGTATGTTGCCTATTAGGCTCGGTGTAAATTTTAATCTCTACATATTCCAATTTGGGGAAAAAACATAACTATAGGTACTTATGATTGAGGATTAGTCAGATAATATCACCCTCCTAAACTGAGGAGAATGTACCCATTAAATTCTATTTGCTTTCTTTGAAGATTAGGGATCAGAAATCTAGAGAAACACTTATATCATTGGTTCCATTTCCAAACACTGATTTTGAGAATATAATAGAAGTATCCTGTGAATTAGATAAATATTCTATTTTTCAGTGCTGCTAAGATTTTTTGTTTTTGCTTTAATGCTGCTAAGTTTTATTGTCCTTATTTTACAAGTGATTCTGAGAAATGAGGTGATTTCCAAACATCATACTGTTTTTACATGATGGAGTGAGACACAAAACATATACCTCCAAACCAATCTTATATCACATTAGCAAACTCTCAGAGACAAAGCCAGAATGAGTCCTTGAAAATCATTCAGCTCAATACTCTGATTTTACACGTATAGAAATAAAGATTATGAAATAATAAGTGACTTGCCTAACATTTCATATTTGGTTAGTGGATGAATCAAGCCAGTGAGAACTTTATAATACTCCTTGTTGTTTCCAAAACACAAAGAAGGAAGAAGATTGGTAATGACAGAAGCAAACTCCACAGACAATACACAGGTGTTGACCCACAACAATGCTCAAGGAAATTCAACAGATAATATAAGAACCTACACAGTAAGGACTGAGGTCATCCAGTAGCAGACGGTTATTCCTTTGACCAAGCAATACGCAAGGGAATTTAAAATGAAATTCTATACTCAAACAAAAAGGTCTGCATATTTTTTAGCAAAGAAATTGATATCACAAAGTGAGTCATTAGGAGGGGCTTGACTTTTAGAACACCCAGTCTTCAGAATTATAAGGTAATAAACTTATTTTGTGCCAGTGTTTCTGTTAATTTGTTGCAGCAGCCACATGAAACTAATACAGTGATTTTATGTAGCACTCAATTATCCTGCACTGAGGGATACTGGAGAGTAGGTAAGCTCAGAGGCTATGGGATCCCCTTCTCTTCAAAGGGAGAATGAATGAGGATTAAGGTGACATGCAGTGAATTCCTTGGGAGAGAAAACCTATGTCCTGAAATGTGACACCAACATCAGTAGAGCCTGTCAACTGAAAGTGGACCAGGAGGTACAGAGAGAGTAAAGCAAACACTGAGCCTGAGCCATCTGACAAAAGACACTGTACTAAACAGGACAGCAAAGAACTTAGAGGGGAGAGGCATCAGAAGCCATAGTCTGAGATAAGAGGATAAAAGGACCAGGGAGATAAGGCAAAGGAAACGACTGGAAGAGGAATTTGAAGAGAGACCTGGTGAGTCCCCTAGAGCTGTAGTCAAGATGGAGCCTCTGCGTATCCTCTCCCTCCCACCTCACTTCTTCTTTCCTCTCTCTCCACAATGGAGAACAGCTCCATTCTCCAAGAGGTTGCCCAAGTTAGAAATGTGGGAGCCATATATAAAACCACTCACTTTTCCTCTCACCTTACATTTGTAAGAAATCTTGGAATGCTGGCTGAGAAATTTGAGTTGGCGTCAGGGAAGATAGCTTTGGTTTTCTTCTGAGGATACACTTCACGCATACTCCTTGGAAGGAAAGTTATGACCAACAGAGACAGCACAATAAAAAGCAGAGACATTACTTTGCCAGCAAAGGTATGTCTAGTCAAGGCTATGGTTTTTCCAGTGGTCATATATGGATGTGAGAGTTGGACTATAAAGAAAGCTGGGCCCTGAAGAATTAATGCATTTGAACTGTGGTGTTGGAGAAGACTCTTGAGAGTCCCTCGGACTGCAAGGATATCCAACCAGTCCATCCTAAAGGAAATCGGTCCTGATTGTTCATTGGAAGGACTGATGCTGAAGCTGAAACTCCAACACTTTGGCTACCTCATGCGAAGAGCTGACTCATTTGAGAAGACCCTGATGCTGGGAAAGATTGAGAGCAGGAGGAGAAGGGGACGACAGAGGATGAGATGTTTGGATGGCATCACTGACTGATTGGACGTGGGTTTGGGTAAACTCTGGGAGTTGGTGACGGACAGGGAGGCCTGGGGTCGCAGAGTTGGACATGACTAAGAGATGAACTGAACTTCATGTAAAGGCAAAAAACTAATATCCAATCCAAAGACTATTATTTCCCTCTTCTCAATTTAAAGATATTAGGCTTGAACATTGTCTATGCATCTTCAAATGTCATACTGGTAGTGATTTGAGTTGAATATTTTAGTAGCCTTCCATAATTTTCTACTGTATGAAGGAATGAGGGGAACAGTTAAGTATACTGAGGTACTTGGGGCACTGGTTCCCATATGTAAGAATGAGGGTCACTGTGGTAGGCCAAATTCTAAAATGGCCCCAAGACACTGTTTATAATAGCCAGGACATGGAAGCAACCTAGATGTCCATCAGCAGATGAATGGATAAGAAAGCTGTGGTATATATACACAATGGAGTATTACTCAGCTATTAAAAATAATACATTTGAATCAGTTCTAATGAGGTGGATGAAGTTGGAGCCGATTATACAGAGTGAAGTAAGCCAGAAAGAAAAACACCAATACAGTATACTTACACATATATATGGAATTTGGAATGATGGTAATGATAACCCTGTATGCGAGACAGCAAAAGAGACACAGATGTATAGAACGGCCTTTTGGACTCTGTCGGAGAGGGAGAGGGTGGGATGATTTGGGAGAGTGGCAGTGTAACATGTATGATATCATAAGTGAAACGAATGCCAGTCTAGGTTTGAAGCAGGATGCACGATGCTTGGGACTGATGCATGGGGATAATCCAGAAAGAAGGTGTGGGGTGGGAGGGGGGAGT
>SJXQ01002329.1:108528-165339 GCA_006408695.1 Aepyceros melampus
TATATTTGTTTTACAATGCTGTGTTAGCTTTCACACTTCTTAGAAAATCCAGAGAGAAGGTGTGGGGTGGGAGGGGGGAGGTGGGGGGTCGGGATTGGGAGTTCATGTACACTCGTGGCTGATTCATGTCAATGTAGAGCAAAATGAATACAGTATTGTAAAGCAAAACAAACTAAATAAATAAAAATTAATTAAAAAAAAATAAAATGGCCCCCAAATCCCTGCCTCCTGTTCACATACCCTGAATAATCCCTCCAGACTGAGCATGGAAGGGATTTATGTGTAGGATGAAATTTCACCCCTGTGATTACACTATATATGAAAGAAGGAAGGAATTTTTTCAGATGTGAATGAGGTCCTCAATCTGTTGATTTTGAGTTGATCAAAAGAGATATTATCCTGAATAGGCCTAAATTTTAAAAGAGAGTTCAAGCCTTCTCAGAAGAGAAAGGAGAGATTCAAAGCAAGACACTTTACTTTTGGCCTTGAGATAATCAGCCATATGGTGAATTCCTATGGACAGGGGTAACTTATAGGAGTTGAGGGCCTCAGTCATATAACTGTAACTGAATTCTGCCAAGAACATATATGAACTTGCCCCAAATGACAATGCAGCTGGTCTGATACCTTCTCATGAGATCCTAAACATTCTCATGAGACCCAGCTAAACCATGACCAAATTTCTGACCCAAGGAATCTGTAAGACAATAAATATGCACTGATTTACATCACTAAATGTGTGGTAATTGTTACACAGACATAGAAAACTAATATAGGCATCATCTACTACATGGAAAAATGAAGGTCATGAAAGACCCCAGGCAGGCCATTCTAGACCAGCAAGGGTCTTTACCAACGCATGTGATTCCCTTCCTAAGAGGACTGCTAAAAGAAAAGAGAGTTCAAGTTTCTTACCAATATCTGATAGGAGCCTTTCTTAAATAAAGAAAACTAGCCATTTCAGCAACACAGTCATCAAGGCTAAATCACAAGTGGTTGCCAATAGATTATAATTAACTTCACTTCCAACAATCTTGAGATTTCTTAAAAAAATTATCCAACAAGCCAGGGGTGAAAAGTGCATGTTGGGAAAATGTATTGGTCTGGGGAGTCCAAAGTTGGATTGGATTCCTTGCTCCTTGAGGAACACTTCTGTAACTGTAATTATTTGTCCACCTGGGGATATGGGTCTCAACTGTACTGAGTCTCTGCCCACTCCCCACGCCCATCTGCCTTGTCATTCTTTCTTTATATCTTTAATTTTATATTGTGCTAGTCTTCTAGTCTTTTTCATTAATAGCTGCACTAATGGCAACCCACTCCAGTACTCTCACCTGGAAAATCCCATGGACTGCAATCCATGGGGTCGCTGAGAGTCAGACATGACTGAGTGACTTCCCTTTCACTTTTCACTTTCATGCATTGGATAAGGAAATGGCAAACCACTCCAGTGTTCTTGCCTGGAGAATCCCAGGGATGAGGGAGTTTGGTGGGCTGCTGTCTATGGGGTTACACAGAGTTGGACATGACTGAAGCAACTTAGAAGCAGCAGCAGCAAATAGTTATAATTCTGTCATGCCCATGGCCATTTGACACATAGTTGGCTTTTAAACTACATATTTGATTATGTCTCTCCAGAGCTTAAAAATGTCATAATTCTTCTATTAAACAAAACAAGGTTTTTTTGTTTGTTTGTTTTGCTTTACAATAGTCATTTTTCTATACATTGACATGAATCAACCATGAGTGTACATGAACTCCCAATCCGACCCTCCCTCCCTACTCCTGCCCCACACAATCTCTCTGGATTATCCCCATGCATCAGTCCCAAGCATCCTGCATCCTGCATTGAACCTAGACTGGTGATTCGTTTCACTTATGCTATCATACATGTTACACTGCCACTCTCCCAAATCATCCCACCCTCTCCCTCTCCCACAGAGTCCAAAAGGCTGTTCTATACATCTCTGTCTCTTTTGCTGTCTCACATACAGGTTTATCATTACTAATTTTCTAAATTTCATATATATGTGTAAGTATACTGTATTGGTGTTTTTCTTTCTGGCTTACTTCACTCTGTATAATCGGCTCCAGCTTTATCCACCTCATTAGAACTGATTCAAATGTATTCTTTTTAATAGCTGAGTAATACTCCATTGTGTATATGTACCACAGCTTTCTTATCCATTCATCTGCTGAAGGACATCTAGGTTCCTTCCATGTCCTAGTTATAAATAGTGCCGTGATGAACATTGGGGTACTCGTGTCTCTTTCAATTCTGGTTTCTTCAGTGTGTATGCCCAGCAGTGGGATTGCTGGGTCATAAAGCAGTTCTATTTGCAATTTTTTAAGGAATCTCCACACTGTTCTCCATAGTAGCTGTACTAATTTGCATTCCCACCAACAGTGTAAGAGGGTTCCCTTTTCTCCACACCCTCTCCAGCANTGATTCAAATGTATTCTTTTTAATAGCTGAGTAATACTCCATTGTGTATATGTACCACAGCTTTCTTATCCATTCATCTGCTGATGGACATCTAGGTTGCTTCCATGTCCTGGCTATTATAAACAGTGCCGCAATGAACATTGGGGTACACGTGTCTCTTTCAATTCTGGTTTCCTCGATGTGTATGCCCAACATTGGGATCGCTGGATCATAAGGCAGTTCTATTTGCAATATTTTAAGGAATTTCCACACTGTTCTCCATAGTGGCTGTACTAATTTGCATTCCCACCAACAGTGGAAGAGGGTTCCCTTTTCTCCACACCCTCTCCAGCATGTATTGCTTGTTGACTTTTGGATCGCAGCCATTCTGACTGGTGTGAAATGGTACCTCATTGTGGTTTGGATTTGCATTTCTCTGATAAGGAGTGATGTTTTAAAAGGCTTACTACAATCAAGTTAACTAGCATACTTGTCATCTTACATTACCATTTGTGTGTATGTGTTGAAAACATTTAAGATCTGCTCTTTTAGCAAATTTCATGTATATAATAATTATTCTCAACTATAGTTACCAAAAAAAAAAAAAAAACTGTAGTTACCATGTGGCACATTAAATCTCCTGAAATATTCATTTTGCATAATTGAAACTGTTTCCCTTTGAACAACATAAGCCTCATCCTCCAGCCCTGGTAACCACCATTCGACTCTGCTTCTATAAGTTTGACTGTTCTGGATTCCATGTATAAGTGTTTACTTTTCTGTGCTTGCCTTATTTACCTGACTGATGTTCTTCTGGTTCATCCATGCCACAAATGATAGGATTTCCTTCTTTTTTAAGGGTGAATAAATAGTTCTCTCTCCCTCCCCCTTCCCTCTTCCCTCTCCCCACCCTGTCTACCTATCTATCTCAAGATTTCTAAGTTCATCCATAAATAGACACTTAGATTGATTCTATATCTTGGCAATCATGAATAACATTGCAAGGAACATGAGTGTAGATATTTCTTTGGGATATTAATTTTATTTCCTTTGGATATATACTCCAAAGTGGGATTGCTGGATCATATAGTAGGTATATCTTTAATTTTTTTGAGGAATCTCCAAATTCTACTTTCTTCATTATTTCATTATTTGGTGTGAATGTAACTTCTTCCAACAACATTTCCCTAACCACTCCATTATTCCCCCCCTCCCACCAAATTTAAGCTAGATGACATGTTAGGTACTCTCCATAGCTTGTGGTTGTCTGTATCTTTTTTAAGCTCTAATCTCTTACAGGTGCTAATGTATAAAACAGGAATAATGATACCTATTTTGCATGGTGGTTATAATGACTGAATGCAGAGTGCAGAACCTAGAATATAGCAACTACTTAATAAATAGTAGCTATCACGACTACCATCACTGCTACTGAGATTTGCTGTTTGGTTCAGTTGTATATGGAGATTGTCCTGTCCCAGGAAATAGTGCAAGAGGATTTGGAAACAGAAGGTAGAGAATGAAGAATAAAGAAATTAACTGAAATAAATGGAAGGGTTGGCTCTGGCTTCTTCAGCTGTTTCTTCCACACACTTCATTACCAGTTGATAGAATTCAGTGCAGCAAAAGCCTTGTCTCCATCAGGATGCATCATTTGGAGATGCTGGGCTTTCCAACCCAGCCTGTACGGATGTCTCACTCTTGCGTCATGCCTGTCCCCACCCCTGTTTAGAAACAAATCACTTCACATTCTCTGGCTTTCTAACCTTGACATAGGAAATGATGGATGTAGGACAGAAATGACCCATATACAATCACAAAGAGTAAGCTGAGGATAACGCTAGAGCAAGTAATTAAAAACAATCCTGCTCCCTTGGCAACCACCCGCGGCCTCCCATCACCCTGGCCTCTTTATCTTGGCACTGTCAGTTTGCTGGCAGCTCTTTCTGCCAGCTCACTTTGGCTGGCATTGGCACACCACGCATCTGGCAGTCTTTGTCCCCATTACAGAGCTCCTCTTCGGAGCTGCCAGGCTTCAGACGAATGCTGCAGGGGACACTTTGAAGCCCTTCCAGACATTTGGGTTTTCAGTTGGGAAGTTGGCTTGTTATCACTTACACTTAATCTACTCCCCCCTATACCCATCCCTGCCCCGACCTGCTGTATTCTAGTTGTTTTTACAATTTTATTGGGTTAAAAAATATATTTTTTTGATCTGAGAAAAATATTTGTCCCTATGTCACACACTGATGTATATCCCTAAAAGGAATAAGGTGGGCATATGTAAAATAGATACAATTTTAGCTAGAGATAACGCCTGAAACATTTAGGCAGAGAAGATTAAAACCAAATAGCAAAAATGTCCTGTTGTACATGTAGTTTCCTATTTGCAAGCTGGTTTACAAATGTTGCTTTAGTGTTGTTTTCCACAGTTGTTTGGAAAATAAACCAGTAACTATTCTCTATCAATAACACAGTCTGCCTCATTCTCCACTGCTGTCTTAGTCCCAAATATAAAGCCTTTAGGACTGACAGGGGGAGAATCTGACTCAGGCAGAAAACTGAACTGGTAATCACTATAGCACGGAGCTAACGCCTTCCCTTTTGTTGATTTTCCCTCAAGCCTGGGAGCCTAGTGCACAGTGCGGCTGTCCAGAAGCAGTACTGCCCAGAGGACAACTGGACTCAGTGCTTCCGAGCCCTCTCCCGCTACACCCAACCAATGACCGACACCCTGGACCTTGCACTGAGCAGCATTCTCTTCCTCCACTCCTGAACCAAAGCCCCTTATCTTCCTGAGGGCTGCGGGCTTGGTTCTGTGTGTCAACCTATTTGTCAATGAGATGCCTCCACTCTCCTTAGAAATGTTATCTGGTCAATTTTGAAAATATATCCGGTGGGTTTTTCTATAAGCCTGCTTTAGACAGCTTCTTCTTTGAGCCCAAGCGGTTTTCAGGTAGCCAACTTCCTCACAAATCACAGATCAGTCTGGGGTAAATTTCCAGGCTTATTCTTTTCACATTTATAGTACGTTATGCCTGATTGTCACAGCATGGAGCATCATCTGTACACAACTGAGGCACTTGTAAAAGCTGTTGGGGGTTGTTGGGTTTTCATTTTAACTGTAACAATGTAAGAGCACACTTTTAGCAATTATCTTTTATCAATGATATTTTCTCTGTTATTACAGGACCCTGCATACTTTCTATTTTTCTATTTTTTGTTTTGTAATTTATTGGTGTAAATAGAATGATAAACTCCTTGAAAATAATGACTTCCTTTTTTCATTTTTATTTCTATAATGCTTGGCACATAGTAGATGCATAATGAATTTCTGTTAAATGAACGATGAAAAGCACAGCAGCATGAAGCCCCAAATAAGATCCAAAATGACGTGACACAACAAGTCCCCCCAAAGAAATAAAATCAAGTCACCCACAGTGACTTATATACTTCACTCTGCAAATGTTAGTGTAGAGTCTGTTTTAAGAATGACTATAAACAACTCCCTGCTTTCATAATATTTTCTCATTATTTATAAGATGCAGCCCTAAGCTTCTTAGCAGACTGTGAGTTATATTTCTGGCAACTTCTTTATGACCCTTCTTTTGAGGAACAATTGCAGTTGGTTCTAAACTGAACAGAAGATGAAAGAAAAACTATCTGAAGTTTAAAATAATTGATATATGACTACCTCTAAGATTGATTGTAGTGGGGAAAAAAGCTTAATTTATAGGAAACTGACTTAATTGTACTCTTGCACAAAGTTTAACAATCTGACAAATGGCATCATTACAGTACAGTGTTGCATTAAGCTTCCCTCAACCTCCAGAGCTGGCTGCGAGACCTCTGTAGAAAATGGGCTCCATGCAATAAATGTACAGATGCATTTAAACATAAGAACTGCATCTGTTCCAGGCAGAAATCTCTGTAACAGTAATTGGCATATAGTTGGGACTGGAGTAGCAGATGTTGCTTTGCAGTTTGAGAAATCAGCTGTAAAATTTGCTGAAAACATGAACCTTACTGCAATGGCTGGACTGTAAGTACCTGGCCAACTCAAATAGAATCTGAAAGCTCTGGTCCTCTTTTTAGGTCCACCAATATATCTCTAACAAGACAGTAGTCTGTGGGAATGTGCTGTTCTTGGTCTACAGGGCTTTCAAACAGAATGAAATTGACAAAATTTATTTTTATGTAAATGTGGGTAGGGTATGATGATATAGCTTGATTGTCTCACCATCATCTCTGAATGAATAAAAACAGATCAGTGTGATGCAATATAGAGATAACTCTAAAATAATTGTTAGAATAAACAAATTCAGTAAAGTCGCAGGATACAAAGTCAATAAACAGAAATCTGTGGCATTTCTATGCACTAATAACAAGCTATCATAATGAGAAATTAGGAAAACAATGTCATTTAGAAATGCATCAAAAATGATAAAATATTTAGGAATAAATTAAACCAAGGAGGTGAAAGATGCTGAACCTTATAAGACATTGATGAAGAAATTGAAGACACACATGAATAGATACCATATTCACAGACTGGAAAAATCAATATGGTTAAAATGTATTACCCAAAGCAACCTACAGATTCAATGAAATCCTTATCAAAATGCCAATGGCATAGTTAGCAGAGCTAGAACAAATATTTCTAAAATTTATAAAGAACCACAAAAGATTCTGAATAGCTGAGACAATCTTGAGAAAGAAGAACAAAGCTAGAGGTATCATGTTCCCTGATTCAAACTATATCACAAAGCTTCAGTAATCAAAACAGTTTGATACTGGCACAAAAAAGACATACAGATTAATGGAACAGAATTGAAAGTCCAGAAGTTAAAACATTTATATGTACAATTAGTTTACAACAAAGGAGGAAAGAACACACATTAGAGAAAAATAATCTCATCAATAAATGATATTTGGAGAACTGAACTGTCACATTCAAAAAAATGAAACCAAACCACTGTCACACATATCCAAAAATTAACTCAAAATTGACTTAGTACTTGATTGTCAGACTTGAAACCATAAAATTCCTAGAAGAAAACATAGGTAGTAATACACTGATGGACTTCCCAAGTAGTGCTAGTGGTAAAGAACCTGTCTGCCAATGCATAAGATGTAAGAGATGTGAATTTGATCCCTGGGTCAGGAAGACCCCCTGGAGGGGAGAGCGTGGCACCCACTCCAGTATTCTTGCCTGGAGACTCCCATGGACAGAGGAGCCTGGTGGGCTATAGTCCATGGACCACAAACAGTCAGACAAGACTGAAGCAACTGAGTATGCATGCAACCACATTGATACAAGTTTTAGCAACGTTTTTGTGGATCTTTACTCCAAACATAAGGGAACCAAAAGCAAAAATAAACATAGGATTGCCTTGAATTGAAAAGCTGCTGCACAGCAAAGGAAACTATAATAAAAATGAATGGGAGGATATATTTGCAAATCACATATCTTAAAAGGATTAATATACAAAAGATATAAAGACCTCATACAACTTTAAAAATAACAAAAGCAAAAAGCATGATAAAAATGAATGAAGGATCTGAATAAATATTTTTCCAGTGAAGACATACATATCCCCAATAGAAACATGAAAAAATGTTCAGCATCACATATCATTAGGGAAATGCAAATTAAAACCACAATGAAATATAACCTCACATATGTTAGAATGGTTATCATTGAAAAGACAATAAATAACATATGTTGGTAAGGACATGGGAAAAAGAGAACACTCTGGTGGAAACTGGTAGACCACTATGGAAAGCAGTATGAAAGTTTCTTAAAAACCTTAGAACTACTGTATGACCCAGCTATTCTACTTTTGACTATTGATCCAAAGAACGTGAAACACTAATTTGAAAAGATACATGTGCCCCATGCAATCATATATTGCAGCATGTTTTATAATAGTCAAGATATGGAAACAACCCAAGTGTCCATCTGGGGATGAACGTATAAAGAAGATGTAGTATATACACACACTAGAATACTCCATTCCGTTCCGTTCAGTCGCTCAGTCATGTCCGACTCTTTGCAACCCATGAATCGCAGCACGCCAGGCCTCCCTGTCCATCACCAACTCCTGGAGTTCACTCAGATACTAGTCAGTCATAAAAATAATGAAATTCTGCCAATTTTGACAACATGGATGGATCTTGAAGGTATTATGCTAACTGAAATCTGCTAGATGGACAAAGATAAACATCATGTGATTTCATGAACACATGGAATCTAAAAAACAAAAAGAAGACAAAATAAAATAGAAACAAACTCATAGAAGCACAGATCTGAATAGAGATTACTAGAGGGAAAGGTGGTTGTGGGGGGAAAGGGCAAATGTCAACTGTATCAATAAATGGTAAGTAGACTTGTGTGCCAATCAATTTGTATTGTATAAGAATGAATTATGATACTGTACACCTAAAATTTATATCAACAATGACAAAAATGAGTTCAGGCAAGAATAATACACATTTCCTGTACCACTTTGGCTTTCTTCTTTCTTTCATTCAGTAATTAAACTTTTAAAAATATACTTTAAAGTTGCCTCTTATTCCCCAGAAAATTTCTCTTTGCTTGCAGCGCAGCACATAGGGTTCCAAAATGTTAACCTCACTGTGGGAGAGCTGCGGGATCAGCATTAAGGGAAAGAATCACAGGAGGCTTTTGCACAGCCCTGCCTGATAATGTCATTTGCCAGCACCTATGGGAGGTAGAGGTGGTTTGTCCAAAAGAAAGTTCCAGGCTATAAAATACCTCCACCATCATTTCTAAGTGATACCACTAGGATTCTCACCTCCAATTCATTATACTTTATTTGGGAAAGAAGACTAAACTATCGAAAAATGATTAAATATTGAATAATACATAGTAAGCATATCAAATTCTATCATTTAACTCTCCAATATTCTCCTTTTAGTTAGGTCCTCTAATTTTTTATTACATTTTCCCAAAGTGTTTTCACATGTATTATTAATTTTTATAGTAGTCTCTAGAATTGTTATTACTTTTATTTTATGATGTCACCATAGACCAAAAATGTTAAGTGATTAGATAATCACACAGAAAAGCAACAGAATCAGAATAATAAATACAGACCTCTAATAATGTGTGTTTATATACCTTCTTTCCATTTTCCTCATTCAAAGTAAGCAACTTTATTATATAAAATATTATAGATATTACATGTTTTATTATATCATTGTAAATATTTCTTATTGTCTCAGATGACAGATTTGAATTTGGCAAAAAATAAAAACTTGAAAATTCCTCAGTTCAGTTCAGTCGCGCAGTCGTGTCCGACTCTTTGCGACCCCATGAATCGCAGCACGCCAGGCCTCCCTGTCCATCACCAACTCCCGGAGTTCACTCAGACTCACGTCCATTGAGTCTGTGATGCCATCCAGCCATCTCATCCTCGGTCGTCCCTTTCTCCTCCTGCCCCCAATCCCTCCCAGCATCAGGGTCTTTTCCAATGAGTCAACTCTTCGCATAAGGTGCCCAAAGTACTGGAGCTTCAGTTTTAGCATCATTCCTTCCAAAGAAATCCCAGGGTTGATCTCCTTCAGAATGGACTGGTTGGATCTCCTTGCAGTCCAAGGGACTCTCAAGAGTCTTCTCCAACACCACAGTTCAAAAGCATCAATTCTTCGGCGCTCAGCCTTCTTCACAGTCCAACTCTCACATCCATACATGACCACAGGAAAAACCATAGCCTTGACTAGACGGACCTTAGTCGGCAAAGTAATGTCTCTGCTTTTGAATATACTATCTAGGTTGGTCATAACTTTTCTTCCAAGGAGTAAGCGCCTTTTAATTTCATGGCTGCAGTCACCATCTGCAGTGATTTTGGAGCCCAAAAAAACAAAGTCTGACACTGTTTCTACTGTTTCCCCATCTATTTCCCATGAAGTGATGGGGCCAGATGCCATGATCTTCGTTTTCTGAATGTTGAGCTTTCACTCTCCTCTTTCACTTTCAACAAGAGGCTTTTTAGCTCCTCCTCACTTTCTGCCATAAGGGTGGTGTCATCTGCATATCTGAGATTATTGATATTTCTCCCAGCAATCTTGATTCCAGCTTGTGTTTCTTCCAGTCCAGCATTTCTCATGATGTACTCTGCATATAAGTTAAATAAGCAGGGTGACAATATACAGCCTTGACGTACTCCTTTTCCTATTTGGAACCAGTCTGTTGTTCCATGTCCAGTTCTAACTGTTGCTTCCTGACCTGCATATAGATTTCTCAAGAGGCAGGTCAAGTGGTCTGGTATTCCCATCTCTTTCAGAATTTTCCACAGTTTACTGTGAGGATCTATGTTATCTGAGTTCTCTGTTTCATTCCATTTTATTCCATTTCCTCCCCTCATTCCCACCCCCAAATATCTCCTCTTTGACTGTAAACTACTATGCATTGTTCAGATCTTCTGATCAACTGACAGTGTCTTTTTGCTGTTATGGAAAGATAAGACAGGAATTTTTACAAGAAACAAAGAGGATGAATGAATCACAAGAGGGGCACAAAGTTACCATTATACTCAACAGATTCCTTCTTTGTTTTAGAGATGACAGTCTTCAGTGTAGAATAAAACAGATAGGCAGAATACAGGAGAAACAATTATTGACATATGGTAACAATATCCCATTCTATGACACTCTGATTCTCAGAAGGACAAGTTGGCAGAAGTTAAAGTAGAATAAGAAAGTAGAGGATAACACCCCTGGGGTGGGGATGGGGATGAGAAGGTGCCCAGGAGTAGTTTGGGGATAAGGGCTTCAGAAAGAATATGAATCACCATGCAAATCTTACTCAGATACATATCTTAACTGTATCTCCCTTTAGTGATGATAAAGGGCCAAACTGACCACCTTCTGTCTCTGTTCCTGACTTTATTCACGCTTCTGTACTGCGGTAGTAGGAGACACAGGAAATGTGGGTTCAATCCCTGGGTTGGGAAGATCCCCTGGAGAAGGGAATGGCTACTCTCTCCAATTTTTCTTGCCTGGAGAATTCCATGGGCAGAAGTACCTGGCAAGTTATAGTCCATGGGGTTGCAAAGAGTTGGGCAGGACTGAGCACACACGCATTCCCTTCCCTTTCTTCCATATCAGCACTGGAAGATTTCCTGGGAATGATTACATCATCTGTTTTGTTCCTGATCACAAGACTGAATCTTCCTGATGCTTTTTCTACTAAGCAACTCTCCTCCCATGGGAGTGCAAAGATAGAAGTTGCCCCCAATCACCTGGAAATAATCATATTGCCATACATTTTGTTCTACCTGTAAACAGAGCCCAGTGGATAAATGAATAGGAGGACAGTGAGCTGTGACAGTGAACTATAGCTCTTTGCATCTTTTACTTGATGCATCATTACTTGTCATAATCCACTACTATAATGCAAATTCTATGTAGACAGAGGCACTATCTCTCATATTTTCTGTATTATTTCATTATATATGAAATTTTCCATATTTTTTAACAAATGTATATTAAGTTATATAGTGATACAATAATAATTATAATAATTATTCTTATTATTCAGTACATAGCTCAATGCCCATCAGAGGATAAGAGAGTAAATGAGTGAATGAATGACCAAGGAAAATAACAGAATATTCTATGGGAAAAATCTATAAGGATCTGGGTCATTCATTCATTCATAATTATATGCCTTTCAACTTAGAGAAACATTTTCTCTTTCTATTAAGGATCACAGTTTTGTGACTAAGCATTGGCTTTCATAATTTGTATGCGGAACTCTCTCCCTTCAAAAGACCCAAAGGCCAGTCTTGCATAAAAGCAATCTGTCAGCTTGCTGATGACTTTTGATCAGTTCCTGCAATACCATTGGGCTTCTTATTTTGGTAAAATATGCCTTTCCTAAATCATTGTGACAAGCCTGCAGTGAGAGTGTTTGCTGCTAACAAAGGAACAGCCTCTAAGACAGAGAAGGACTGTGCAAATTGGAGGAGAATATTTGCATCCCAGGATCAAAGCCAATAGACTGTAACCGTACAATCATCTAATCCACTGAGCAGGACAGAGGTCACCTCCAGGGAGGAAAATTTCCTTCTTTGACAATTACAGGAGCAAGAGTCACTAAAGTGCATATAAGAACATGATCGTAGTAGAACCATCACTTAGAAATTGGACAATGGTCCTAGAATACTCAGTCACTACATATCAAATTTAGTGAGCCAGAATGTTCATTTTATTATATATTTGTACACTTTATCTGGCTTCTTAGAAAAAAAAGATTTGTTAGCAAACTTTCATGAGTTGAAAATTGTACCTGTTATACAGGAAGACAAAGACAAGGGTCATATTTGATTTTTAAATGATTTGCATTTATGTCTTATTTGGACATATTTCATGTCTTCAGTTCAGTTCAGTTCAGTCGCTCAGTCATGTCTGACTCTTTGTGACCCCATGAATTGCAGCATGTCAGGCATCCCTGTCCATCACCAACTCCCGGAGTTCACTCAAACTCATGTGCATCGAGTCGGTGATGCCATCCAGCCATCTCATCCTCTGTTGTCCCCTTTCTCCTCCTGCCCCCAATCCCTCCCAGCATCAGGGTCTTTTCCAATGAGTCAACTTTTCTCATGAGGTGGCCAAAGTATTGGAGTTTTAGCCTCAGCATCATTCCTTCCGAAGAACACCCAGGACTGATCTCCTTCAGAATGGACTGGTTGGATCTCCTTGCAGTCCAAGGGACTCTCAAGAGTCTTCAACACTACAGTTCAAAAGCATCAGTTCTTTGGTGCTCAGATTTCTTCACAGTCCAACTCTCACATCCATACATGACTACTGGAAAAACCATAGCCTTGACTAGATGGACCTTTTTTGGCAAATTAATGTCTCTGCTTTTGAATATGCTATCTAGGTTGATCATAACTTTCCTTCCAAGGAGTAAGTGTCTTTTAATTTCATGACTTAGGAATGCAGAACATCTCAGCATGCAACCACACTGTGAAGACCTATACCTATCTTCTGATTATAATTCTTCCTTACTCCCATATATTTCATGAACTTTCATACTTATGTAAAGTATTAGCCCAAGATTAGCTATAAGCTTTAATGTTTCAATTAGAAAGTTCAATTAGTTGAATTGGGAAAAAGAATTGTTTCAAAAAGTAAATGAGAAAAAATGAAAAATTATGATGTTTAATAAGCTAATATTGGAAACTATTTTAAAACATTAGTTAAATTTACTGAATCAATATTGTGAAATGTTTATTGTAACTCGAATCATTAGTTTACCTTTCATTAGTTTATTGTGTCCATACACTTAGATGAAACCTCTTTTTGTCATATACCAAACTTTGTGTCAATCATTAGATTTTTATGAATGATATATGACTTTGATTTCCTAAGCAAAAAAGATTACTAAAAATATTAAACATACACATGCAGAGAAAAAATAAGCCAGATTTTTCATAAAATCATCAAGCAGATTCAATGGCTTTTATGATTTTGTCTTATCTGCTTTAACTCATCTCCCTTCAATTTTTTCTAAAGTTTTTTTTAAACACTCTACATCATCTCATTTTATTACTATATAACTTAATATACATATGTTAAAAAGTATGGAAATTTTCATATATAATTAAAGTCCTAATAAAATTAATAGTAAACTATTGGTGTTACCTAAGAGTCTGTATTAAAATTTCCTTGTGTAATTACTCTTCAATATTATTTCAATTTAAAACTTTGGGGAAAAAGTAATTTAAATAAAGGCAAGGATGCCTTTTACCAACACAAAAATTCTAAATTTGCTTTTAAGAAATTTCTATTTGAAAACATGATGAAATTTGTTCTCTAAGAATGATTTAGTATGTATTTGGGTCAGTATTTAAACCAGGAATCTTTTTAATAGTTTTAATATTTGTCTAGTTAAATGCCAATTATATCAGTATCCAGATGTGTGTGTGTGTGTGTGTGTGTGTGTGAGTCGCTCAGTCTTGTCTTGACTGTTTGCAACCCCATGGACTATAGCCTGCCAGGCTCCTCTGTCCATGGGATTTCCTAGGGAAGAATACTTGAGTAGGTTGCCATTTCCTTCTCCAAGGGATCTTTCTTACCCAGGGATTGAAACCGCATCTCCTGCACGGCAGGCAGATTCTGTATCACTGAGTCACCTGGGAAGCCCCAGGTGGAACTATGCTATGATGAGAATAATAAACATTTCAGTAAAACATGGTTTTATAACTATAACAAATGCTAAGGCTAGGACAGCAAACATTCAAACAATTTGGATTTCTCTGGAGCATCAGAATTTTAGCTTTGTCTCCTGGTGAAGCAGTTCTGTCCAGATTGGCAACTTTGCTTCAAATAAATCAGAAAGCTTTTGAAGATTCAACAGTAGCAGCATTGACAAGTGTTTCTGTGCAAAGTTCATTATAAAATACAGTTCCTGCTTTTAAGAAGCTTAGAATTTTATGGAAATTTTTATGACTACCTTATTGTGATTGATGTAGCTATGAAGAATCTACCCTTATTCTACCATAGATGAAACATTGGGGAAAGGTAATCTCCATTTTTATCTTGGCATTTCTGAGCTGTGATAGCTGGTGAAGTGAAAGAAGTAGAAACTCTTCATTGTTAAGACTTCAGTTCAGTTCAGTCGCTCAGTCATGTCCAACTCTTTGTGACCCCAGGGACTACAGCACGCCAGTCTTTCCTGTCCAGCACCAACTCCTAGAGGTTGCTCAAGCTCATGTCCAATGAGTAGGTGATGCCATCTAACCCTCAACTTGATGGGCATGAGTTTAGCAAGCTCCGGGAGTTCAGACTTAGACATTGTGAAATCTACCATTTAGGACATCATTTATAGTAAAAAGAATGTGTACTTGTTTAGTATACTGGCTTATCTTTATGGTTTGGCAGGCCATACCTGCACTTCACTTCTATGATATGTAATCATTCATTCACTCAATGTTGTAGAGTTCCTACTTTGTCTAGCAACATAAAGTGTATCCTAGGAATACAAATCTAAGTAGTCAAAGTCCCTAACTGCAAGTGGCATAGAGTCACTTATGGAAGACACCTGAATTAAGCAATGGTCATAGAAGAATAAAAGCAGGAAAATCCTAACAAATAGTTTAGTTTCTTCACTTGAGCATATAATCGGTCGGTGAAGTCGCTCAGTCATGTCCGACTCTTTGCGACCCCGTGGACTGTAGCCCACCAGGCTCCTCAGTCCATGGATTTTCCAGGCAAGAGTACTGGAGTGGGTTGCCATTTCCTAAAAGTATTGGATATACTCTTGTCGTCCAATCTTAGCCTCACCTGTAATTAATATACATAAATTTCAAAATGGAAACCTCCAAAAGTTTATAAAACACAATGAAGGGTATTTGTGGGCTGGAAGTTAGTATGCTTCATCTTTGATACTTCCTGATTCTACACCTGCCTGTAAAATTCTATCCTTTCATTCATGTTCCTTGCATGGTGTCTGACATTTATTTTTAGTCTTACCCTTCTTGGTTCTGGCTTCCTGTTGTATCTCAGCAAGCCCTTCCACCTACAGTCTAGACATGAACCACTTGAAGTTACTTCTAATTCTATGATTTACACATTTGGAAGAGAAAAGAGAAGAGACAGAAGGAGAAACATATGTCTTACATAAATGTTAAAGTCTGGATATAGTTCTTTGCTGGGGAAGTTTTTATGGAGCAAGTTTGCAAAATTATATGCTGTAAAATGAGAAAATCTTTTAAAAGTTTTAAATAAAAATTTAGAAAATAATTAGTAACATTAAAATCATCAGTAAAACTGACTTAAAACAGATGAGAAAATTCCAGCATCGGGAAAGCTTTGTCTATCTGTCTGTGTCATGGACAGTCTTGGGATCAGTTATATGTATTTTGGCTTCCAATTAGTTTTAGCCCAAAGGCTTAAAGTGTAACAGCCAATTTTCACCATCACAAATTTTTATGACTTCTGTTCATCATTTCTACAGAGTTATGACAGTTCTGTGCTAAATGTGCTTTTTGGTTTCCTTCCACATTTCCTCTCTTGGCTTTTTTAAACTATATATATTGAATAAAAGAGAATAAAAATGGATTAATATGAAATACTAATAGTAGTTTGCTACATGGTTAATATGTTAGAGTTTAGTTGTCTGGCGTATATCGGATTCAAAAGAGCCAAGAGATTTCCTCATTCATTTCACATTTAAGAGTAACACTGGTAAGCTTTTTTTTTAAATAAAAATGGCATCCTGATATTTTAATCTGGACAATACAAGTATCCAAAATAGTGCTTTGCTTCGTTTGTACAAGAAGAGGAGAAGGAAGTAGAAAAGGAAGAGAGTAGAGTTCACAAAGGAATAAATAAATGCTAGCAAAAAGCTGGTTCTTCCTGGATTTTTTTTCACTTGAGCATATTATATTTGAAATAAAAGCATTGGCTATAATCTTGCCTTCCAGTATTAGCCTCTCCTGTAATTAATATACAAAAATTTCAAAACGGAAACCTCCAAAAGTTTATGAAACACAATGAAGGGTATTTGTGGCTGGAAGTTAACATGAGCCCAGCTATGACTGAAGAAATCATTCCTGTAATTTGGGAAGCTCTGGCTGTTCATTGCAGTATAGATGCTGTAGACTAATTCAAATAATAGTAAAAATACATTTAATCAGAGAAGGAATACTTTTCTAGGTTTTAAAATTAAATCATGATTTAGATAAAATTAATACATATAAACAGAACATTTCATTCAAAAACAGCAGAATATACAAGTTCACAAAGTTCACAAAGAAAATTTTCCAGGATAGATCACATACTATGTCACAGAACAAGTCTCAATAAAGTTAAGAAGACTTAAATCATTTCAAGCATCTTTTCTAAGATGGCATTAGACTAGAAATTGACTACAAGGAAAAAACTGCCAAAAACACAAACATGTGGAGTCTAAACAATATGCTACTACACAATAAAGGGCCACAAAGGAAATCAAAGAAGAAATCAAGACATACATGAACACAAACAAAAATGGAAACACAGTGATCCAAAATCTACTGGATGCAGAAAAAGAAATTCTAAATGGGAAGTTTATAGTGATATAAGGCTACTTTATAAAATAAGAAAAAATTAAATAAATTATCTAATTTTATACCTAAAGGAACTAGACAAAGAAAAATAAAAACAATCCAAAGTTAGTAGAAAGAAAGAAATAAAAAAGATAAGAGCAGAAATAAATGAAATAGAGACTAGAAAATATCAATAAAACTATGATTTTTGAAAATGTGAGTTCCTTGTAAAGATGAATATGAATGATTGATCATTAGCCAGGCTCACAAAGAAAGAAGAGAGTCTAAAAAAATAAAATCAGAAATGAAAAAGAAGTTACAACCAATACCAAAAACTATGTGCCAATAAAATGGATAACCTAGAAGAAATGGATAAATTCCTTGAAATATATAATCTAAAACTAAACCAGGAAGAAACAGAAAATAAAAAAGATTACCTGTAGCAAAACTGAATCAGTGATTAAAAGCTCCCACTAAACATAAGTTCAGGACCAGACAGCTTCACACCTGTTTGAACTTTCAGCTCAGTTCAGTTGCTCAGTCGTGTCCGACTCTGCAACCCCATAGACTGCAGCATGCCAGGCTTCCCTGTCTGTCACCAACTCCCAGAGCTTGCTCAAACTCATGTACATCGAGTCAGCGTTGCAATCCAACCATCTCATTATCTGATGTCCCCTTCTCCTCCTGCCTTCAATCTTTCCTAGAACCAGGGTCTTTTCCAATGAGCCAGTTCTTCGCATCAGGTGGCTAAGGTATTGTAGCTTTAGCTTCAAAATTAGTCCTTCCAATGAATAGTCAGGACTGATTTCCTTTAGGATTGACTGGTTTGATCTTCTTGCAGTCTAAGGGACTCTCAAGGGTCTTCTCCAACACCATAGTTCAAAGGCATCAATTCTTCAGTGCTCACCTGTGTTTACCAAATGTTTAAAAGCAAGTTAACACATATCTTTCTCAAACTGTTCAAAAAATTGAAGAAAAAGGAACACTTCTGAACTCATTCTATTAGGCCAGGATTACCCTGATATCAGAAACAGACAAAAGTATCACAAAAAAGAAAATTACAAGCCAATATCACTGATCGAACATAGATGCAAAAGTCATCAACAAAATGTAAGCAAACTGTGTTCAACAAAGCATTAAAAGAATCATATACCACAACCAACTGAGATTTATCTCAAGAACAAAAAGGGGGTTTAATATCTGCAAATCAATCAATGTGAAAACACTGTATAAAGAATTGAAGGATATAAATCATATGACCAATCTCAATAGACACAGGGAAAGCTGTTGACAAAATTCAACATCCATTTATGATAAATCTCTCAACAAAGAATGTTTAGAGGGAATACACTTGGACTGCAAGGAGGTCCAACTAGTCCATCCTAAAGGAGATCAGTCCTGGGTGTTCATTGGAAGGAATGATGCTAATGCCGAAACTCCAATACTTTGACTACCTCATGCGAAGAGTTGACTCATTGGAAAAGACCCTGATGCTGTGAGGGATTGGGGGCAGGAGGAGAAGGGGACGAAAGAGGATGAGATGGCTGGATGGCATCATCGACTCGATGCACATGAGTTTGAGTGAACTCCGGGAGTTGGTGATGGACAGGGAGGCCTGGCGTGCTACGATTCATGAGGTCGCAAAGAGTTGGACATGACTGAGCGACAGAACTGAACTGATGACAAACACACAGCCAAGATTATACTCAATGCTGAAAAGCTGAAAGCATTCCCTCTAAGATCAGAACAAGCAAGGATATCAACTCTCATCACTTTTATTCAATATAGTATTGAGAGTCCTAGGGACAGCAATCAGACAAGAAAAACAAATAAAAAGAATCCAAATTGGAAAGGAAGATGTAAGGCTGTCATTGTTTTCAGATGACATGATGCAATATGTAGAAAATTCTAAAGATGTTATCAAAAAGCTATTAGAATAAAGGAATTCAGTAAAATTGCAGGATACAAAATAAACACACAGAAATCTTTGTGTTTCTATACACTTATAACGAACTACCAGAGAGTGAAGTTAAGAAACAACCCCATTTTAAATTGCATCAAAAGAATAAAATACCAAGGAATAAATCTTACCAAAGAGGTGAGAGACTTGTACATTGAAAACTATGGGATTGGGATGAAAGAAATTGAAGACCACATAAACAAATGTAAATGCATACATGTCTATGGACTGGAAGAATCAATATTGTTAAAATGACCACAGTACCAAGGCATTCTATAGATTCAATACAATTCCTATCAAATTTCAGTGGTACTTTTCATGGAACTAGAAGAAACAATTCTAAAATTTGCATGGAATCACAATGACCCTGAATAACTGCAACAACTCTGAGAAAGAATATGCTGGAAGTATAATATTCCCTGATAAAAAGCTTCAGTAATGAAACCAACATGGTGCTGTCTCAAAAACAGACACATAAATCAACTGGTACAATATAAAGGGCACAGAAATAAATCCATGCTTATATGATCAACTAATATGACAAAGAAAGCAAGAATATACAAGTTTCTTTCATAAATGGTATTGGGAAAATTGGGCAGCTACAAGTAAAAGAATCAAACTGGACTGCTTTCTTACATGATAAAATAAACACAAGACGGATTTAAAGACTTAAATGTAACACCCAAACCCATAAAAAAAACCTGGAAGAAAACATAGGCAATATGCTCATTGACATTAGTCTTGGCAATGTATTTTAAATATCTTTCTGGAACAAAAGCAATTATAAGCAAATGAAACTATATCAAATGAAAAGCTTTTGCACAGTGAGATAAACTATAAACAAAATGAAAAGGCAGCTTATTAAATGGGGGAATATATTTGCAAACAATGTATGTGATGAGGGGTTAATGTACAAACATACAAAGAATTCATACAATAGAATTAAAAAATGGGCAGAGGACCTTAACAGACATTATTGCCAAGAAAATAGTTCAGATGGCCAAGGGTCACATGAAAACCTGCTCAGCATCACTATCAGCAAGACGTATGTTAAAACCAAAATGAGATAACACCTTATACCTGTCACAATGTCTATCATCAAAAAGACAGCAAATAATAAGCATCGGAGAGGATGTGAAGAAAAGAGAACCCTGTGCAGCATATGTGGGGCTGTAAATTGGTACAGTCACTATGGAAAACAGTACTGGAAGTTCTTCAAAAAATTAAAAGCAGAAATGTCATATACCCCAGCAATTGCACTTCTGGGTATTTCTCTGAAGAAAACAAAAATGGTAATTCCTAAAGATACATGTATCCGTGTTTATTTCAGCATTCATTTTTACAATAGCCAAGATATAAAGCAACCTTAGTGTCCATCGATAGATGAATGGATAAAGACGTGATATCTGTATCTGTATCTATATCTATCTATGTTTCTAAGCTTTCTATATGCCTATCGGGTGATATTTAGAGTTCCAAACATTTTTGGAAATTATAGGATTTATTTATTTAACAGTTAGTTGGTTGGTTTTCATTTCTTTACATACAAAATTCTTCACCTGGATCTTTTCTCTTATGATTTGTACATGTGAAAATATCAAGTCAGATCATTTTACTCCAATCAGCATTATAAATAGGTGCACCAGGTGCTCTAACATTTTGTTCAGATATGTTCCAGAATGGTGGTGTGTGTAATGAGCCATCAGATAACAGGCTTTACCAGAAGGCTAGAACTGGGAAATAGTCAACTCAGGAAGGCTACAGAAGGATCAGAGAAGGATATACCCAAAAATATCTGCTGTTTCTCCTTTAAACCCCTTGTCCTCTACCTCCTTTCTTCCACTGCCTGCCCCTCCTCGTGAAGGCTGGCTGCTGGATAAGGAAATGGGTTCTTGGCAATCATGCAGTCTCCTCTATTCCATATCAGTGATATCCAGCAGGTTCTTCCTTTACTGTAATTCCTCTGTCCTACAGCTTGTACAGATTCCTAAAAATTCCACTAAGTCCCTCTATTGACAGACAACTCCAAAATTTCCTTAACATATATCATCCAAGTTTTTATGTAAGCTAAGTTTTCTATCAAAAGATTTTAAAATACCTTAATGGAGTCCTAGAAATGCATCTTAGTATGGATTGCAGTCAGTGAAGTCAGCTCTCCCCAGAAAAAATTAGGCAACTTTTGCAATTAAAGTGACTACACCATGAAACACAGGTTATAAATGTCTTTGCAAACCGAATCCAGAAAACCATCATCTGTGTCTTTACAAACATGAAGAAATTCCAAAATTAGAACTCAACCTGTGATACACATGTATCCTTGTACAGGGGTAAAGAATGATGAGTGGAGAAAATAGTATTTATTTGCCATGCCACAGTTTCTGACAAGCAGGATTGGACCACAGAGACATCATTTTTAATACTTGCTGAAGATGTAAGTTTAAAATCCTACCAGTTCTTTCCTGTTTTATTAATAAATGTTTTAGGACTGTAGTCGACAATGTTTTGTGTGATATACTTGCTATATTTTGGAAAAAGAAAATTCTTGGCAAATAGCTATTTAAAATCAACCAAAAGTCACAAATTGAGGCTTTCTATGTTTTACCAATAATTTCTGCTCTCAGAAGGAAATAAAATATAGTAAGAGGCATTTAATAACATGGCCTTCCCTGGTAGCTCACAGTAAAGAATTTGCCTTCAGTGCAGGAGACCTGGGTTTGATCCTTGGGTTTAGAAGATCCCCGGGTGGAGGGCATGGCAACCCACTCCTGTATTCTTGCCTGGAGAATCCTTACGGGCAGAGGAGCCTGGCGGGTTACAGTACATGGGGTCAGACATGACTGAGTGACTAAGCACACTCAGTAATGTAAATTTCTCCTTAAAATGTATAATGTAAAATTCTTAAAATATAAACAAAAGTGCCATTTTGAACTCCAAGTTATCTTTACTACTGTATTACCTAGAGCATAAATATGAATATTTTGGGCAATTGTCTTTCAAACTCTAACCATGAAGAGACAATAAATTATAAGCTAGCATTTCTGGAAACAGCAATAAATTGAGGGTAAATTAAAAGGAACAAAATGGCACATAGTTCAACTTTCATTGTCATTAATATGAAGTATGTATTAACACACATGACACTAACCAGCCCTGAGAGCGTGCTTGGACATTAAATTAGAGATTTTAAAGGCAGCTGTGGATGAAAGGTGATAGCAAATAAAGATAGAGTGGTAATAATGTGGATAAAAATGTGCTTAAGTTTATCATTACATTGATGGATGGATTCTATATTTGCTGGGAACATTCATAACACTACTTCTCTCTAAATAGTATAGGAAAAAGAATTCTATAGCTGTGTACTAGTGTTCTTAAAGTTTAGCATGCATCAGTTTCTCTTAAGGACTTGTTAAAACACAGATCCATGGGTTGGACTCTCAGAGAATTAATTCAGTAGCTGATGCTGTTCATCCAGCAACCTGGTTTGAGGACTACCACTACAGATGATACCCAAAGACCACCTAGTTCATCCTTTTGCCCTGCACGAGAGGTGCTGCTCAAACCATGAATCAGGAACCATGGCTGCTGCTGCTGCTAAGTCGCTTCAGATGTGTCCGACTCTATGCGACCCCAGAAACGGCAGCCCACCAGGCTCCCCTTCCCTGGGATTCTCCGGGCAAGAACACTGGAGAGGGTTGCCATTTCCTTCTCCAATGCATGAAAATGAAAAGTGAAAGTGAAGTTGCTCAGTCGTGTCCGACTCCTAGCGACTCCGTGGCCTGCAACCTACCAGGCTCCTCCGTCCATGGGATTTGCCAGGCAAGAGTACTGAGTGGGGTGCCATTGCCTTCTCCGGTCAGGAGCCTCAGGAGTAAAATGAAGGAGAATCTTGAAAGTGTTCTCTGGTCATAGGAACAGGTACAAAGAATCTGTCGTTGGGAGTTATAACCATCTGCAACACAACACAGGCCCGGCGTGTTGCTGTTTCAGGGAAATAGTTATTGTGGGTGCTACTGTGGGTGTCACATCTTTCCCAGCACTGCTGAAACTAAGATGAGAAGAGACTGAACATCCCAGAGAAATGGAGGCTAAGCAAAGGAAGGGCACGGGGTAATGGTGGGTGGAGAGCAGAGCAGCTTCATTTTATTCATCTAACTCTCCAGTACCTGGTTATTGGTACACAAAAGACATTCAGGATATGTTGTAGAGAATTAAATGAGTGAAACTTTGCCTTTGTTTTTTTCTTCAAACATTGTATGATGTTGGGAAAATCAATTAATCTACTTCAGTCCATTAAAAACTATAAATGTGGTCTGTTCATTGTAGGATATTTTGAGAATGAAATGAGATCATAAATGTATCTGTCTTCAGAAATAAGCCTAAAAGATGAAAATTAGAGAGACATTTCTGTTCATCTTTTCAAAAATTCCCAGATATTAGTATTTCAGTAAACAAAACAATGCCAAATTTCTCACTGATATGCTTCTATTCAATAAACCATGTTAGAATAACATATCCATTTGCACCTCATTTTAGGAATGGGACTCCTCAAAGGTACTTGCATTAAAAAATTTAAATGTGCTTTGTAAACAGTTTTATCTGAAGTTATTGATATTTCTCCTGGCAAACGTGATTCCAGCTTGTGCTTCTTCCAGCCCAGCGTTTCTCATGATGTACTCTGCATAGAAGTTAAATAAGCAGGGTGACAATATACAGCCTTGACGTACTCCTTTTCCTATTTGGAACCAGTCTGTTGTTCCATGTCCAGTTCTAACTGTTGCTTCCTTACCTACATATAGGTTTCTCAAGAGGCCAGTCAGGTGGTCTGGTATTCCCATCTCTTTCAGAATTTTCCAGTTTATTGTGATCCACACACTTCATGGGAAATAGATGGGGAAACAGTGGAAACAGTGTCAGACTTTATTTTGGGGGGCTCCAATATCACTGCAGATGGTGACTGCAACCATGAACTTAAAAGATGCTTACTCCTTGGAAGAAAAGTTATGACCAACCTAGATAGTATATTCAAAAGCAGAGACATTACTTTGCCAACAAAGGTCCATCTAGTGAAGGCTATGGTTTTTCCAGTGGTCATGTGTGGATGTGAGAGTTGGACTGTGAAGAAGGCTGAGCACCGAAGAATTGATGCTTTTGAACTGTGGTGTTGGAGAAGACTCCTGAGAGTCCCTTGGACTGCAAGGAGATCCAACCAATCCATTCTGAAGGAGATCAACCCTAGGATTCCTTTGGAGGAAATGATGCTGAAGCTGAAACTCCAGAACTTTGGCCACCTCATGCAAAGAGTTGACTCATTGGAAAAGACCCTGATGCTGGGAGGGATTGGGGGCAGGAGGAGAAGGGGATGAGAGAGGATGAGATGGCTAGATGGCATCACCGACTAGATGGATGTGATCTAAGTGAACTCTAGGAGTTGGTGATGGACAAGGAGGCCTGGCATGCTGTGATTCATGGGGTCGCAAAGAGTCGGACACGACTGAGCGACTGAACCGAATCTAAACAGTTTTTATTTTACCTAAAAATTTTAAACTCAGTATCAATGAATTATAGGACACCCAAGTCTTTATTTCTTTGTTCCTTCTTGATTTTTCTGTCACAATAATATTGTTGATTATTCACTACATGAAATTCTCTCCTCTCACTTATACCAGTTGTGTACCGTTCTTCCTTTGAGGTTTCTCCTTTCTCTCTTTCACAGTTGTGAAAGAGACCATGTGAAAAACTGTGACCATTCTTTCACAGGTCCTCTTCTAGTTTTCCTTCTGCCACCCACTCTTTAATACAGTTTCTAAACTTTTGTCCTTAGACAGCTGTAGTTCTCATTCTGTATACTGTTCTTGGCAATCTTATCCTGTTATGGACTAAATGTTTCTGTCCCCTCATCTCCAAAATCATATGTTTAAGCCCTAACCCCTCAGTTCAGTCACTCAGTTGTGACCCCATGGACTGCAGCATGCCAGGCTTTCGTATCCATCAGTAACTCCTGGAGCTTACTCAAACTCATGTTCATTGTGTTGGTGATATCATCCAAATATCTCATCCTCTGTCATCCTCTTCTCCTCCTGCCTTCAGTCATACCCAGAATCAGGGTCTTTTCAAATGAGTCAGTTCTTCACATCAGGTGGCCAAAGTACTGGAGTTTCAGCTTCAACATCAGTCTTTCCAGTGAACACCCAGGACTGATTTCCTTTAGGATGGACTGGTCCCTTGCAGTCCAAGGGACTCTCAAGAGTCTTCTCCAAAACCACACTTCAAAAGCATCAGTTCTTCAGTGCTTAGCGTTCTTTATAGTCCAACTCTCACATCCATATATAACTACTGGGAAAACCATAGCTTTGACTAGACAGATCTTTGTTGGTAATGTCTCTGCTTTTTAATATGCTGTCTAGGTTGGTCATAGCTTTTCTTCCAAGGAGAAGCGTCTTTTAATTTCCTCGCTGCAGTCAACAACTGGAGTGAGTTTGAAGCCACTCAAAATAAAGTCTGTCACTGTTTCTTTTGTTTCCCCATCTGTTTGCCATGAAGTGATGGGACCGGATGCCATGATCTTAGTTTTCTGAATGTTGAGCTTTAAGCCAGCGTTTTCACTCTCCTCTTTCATTTTCATCAAGAGGCTCTTTAGTTTGTATTCACTTTCTGCCATAAGTGTGGTATCATCTGCATATCTAAGGTTATTGATGTTTCTCCTGGTAATCTTGATTCCAGCTTGTGCTTCTCCAGCCTGGCATTTCACATGATGTAGTCTGCATATAAGTTAAATAAGCAGGGTGACAATATACAGCCTTGATGTACTCCTGCCCCAGTTTCTAACTGTTGCTTCTAACTGCTCTAACTGTTGCTTCTTGACCTGCATACAGATTTCTCAGGAAGCAGGTCAGGTGGTCTGGTATTCCTATCTCTCTCAGAATTTTCCACAGTTTATTGTGATCCACACAGTCAAAGGCTTTGGCATAATTAATAAAGCAAAAGTAGATGTTTTTCTGGAACTCTCTTGCTTTTTTGATGATCCAGTGGATGTTGACAATTTGATCTCTGGTTCCTCTGCCTTTTCTAAATCTAGTTTGAACATCTGGAATTTCACGGTTCATGTATTGCTAAAGCCTGGCTTGGAGAATTTTGATCATTACTTTACTAGCATGTGAGATGAGTACAATTGTGCAGTGGTTTGAACATTCTTTGGCATTGTCTTTTTTGGGGAATGGAATGAACACTGATCTTTTCCAGGCGAATTTCCAGATTTTCTGACATATTGAGTGTAGCACTTTTACAGCATCATCTTTTGAAATAGCTCAACTGGAATTCTGTCACCTCTACCTGCTTTGTTTGTAGTGATGCTTCCTAAGGCCCACTTGAATTCGCATTCCAGGATGTCTGGCTCTAGGTGAATGATCACACCATCATTTTTATATGTGTCATTAAGATCATTTTTTGTATAGTTTTCTGTATATACTTGCCACCTCTTCTTAATATCTTCTCCTCTGTTAGGTCCATACCATTTCTGTCCTTTATTATGATTTATTTGGCTTTATTTGGAGATGAGGATTTTGATTAAGGTTAAATGAGATCAGGAGGGTGAGACCTGATCTGATGAGATCAGTGTCCCTGTGGAACAGACACCAGAGACATCACTCTCCATCCAGAAAAGGCCTGCATACACCCAGGAAGAGCCACGTGAGGACATAGTCAAAAGCTAGGAAGAGAGCCCTTCACAGAACCTGAAGTTACTAGCACCTTAATTTTGAACCTCTCAGGCTCTAGAACTGTGAGAAAATAAATTTTTATTGTTTTTAGTCCATTTTGTCTGTGATTTTCTAATCACAGTCTGAGTAGACCAAGGTACCACCCATGGCTCTAACACTCATACCTACAGTGGTGGGCAACCAGTTCTCCAGTCTAAGCTCCAGGTGAGTATTTAGTCATCTATTTACAAGTCTTGAGTGATGAACAAGCAGCTCACACTCTACATATGCAGACAGAATTTATTTCTCTCCCCTTAAACCTGTACATCTGCCTGTGTTAGTTATCTGTGTGACATTACTTATCATCACTTATTCTGTCACCTAGGGCTTCCTTGGTGGCTCAGGTGCTAAGAATCCACCTGCAATTCAGGAGACCCAGGTTCCATCCCTGGGTTGGGAAGATCTTCTGGAGAAGGGAATGGTTACCCACGCATTGGGTAACCCAGGGACAGATGAGCCTAGCAGGCTACAGCCCATGGGGTAGCAAAGAGTCAGCCACAAGTGACTAAGCACACATTCTATCACTTAAGCAAGAAAACTGGGAATTTTTCTTTCTTGTGTCTTCCCTCTTCTACGATCCTTGAAGGCAAAAACCGTTTGGGGCCTATTTGTTTCTAGAATTAGAATAAATACATGTCAGTCCATAGGCACTTACATGTGACTAGATTAATTAATAACAGTATACTCTGCCACTTTGTCCACTTTAAACCCTATATGTTTGTGAAGTCAGATTATGTACCATTTCTGATGCCCCATGGAAGCAAATTCCAGCATCTTCTTATCTTTCACCAAGCATTTGTCTCTGCTAAACTCTCTCCAGATACACTATAATCCCACTAGTTTTATAACATGACAGTTTAAATTCATAACTGCCCCTAGTTTTTAGTCTTATGTTTCTCCTTTGAACTTGCCATTTCCCCTTTTATTTTATTTTTCTGGCTTAGACTCTCTAAAGATCTTATCATGGAATCCAAACTCTAGCTATTTCTATTCTTGGCATTTTACAGAAATTGTTTCATTCTAGCTCTGGTCTTGAGCACCCTTACTTGAACAGTCTTGAACAGCCTTACTGCAATGCTTTGAGGTGGGGGTGGATAGACTTAGTAGTTATTTACCGAGTATTTCCTATGGGCTTAGTGCTAAGCATTTTACATAGAGCACTGTATTCATTTCTCCTATTAGTCCTATAAGGATATAGTTATTATACTAATGAGAAAATGAAAGTTTAGGGAAATTAAATAACTTAGTCAAGGTCATACAGCTAACAAGAGACAGAACACTGATTAGAACCAAGCCGGTCTTAAGCATTATGCTTTAAAACACAATGCATTTGAGATTTGTCGATTGTCATTTTAGTGGATTGAATCTGAGCATCAGAAGTATAATGTGAGCCCAGCCGAGAGTACAATTATCAAAGCTGTTTAAGTTACCTGGGTCATACCTGTTCATAGGTGGATTGCTCAACTGATCTGCAGTGACCATTAAAACGGGCTAAGAGCAGGAGCAAAAAGAATATTAGTTCTGTGAGTTCGTGTAGAACACAGAGTACAATTTTTCAAAGAAATAGAAGAGACCATCTCTATCAGAAGTGATTTAAAAAGCTTAATCACCCTTGGGCATTGCAAAGTGCTTCCCTTAATGTCTTCAAAAGGAATGTCATGGGCTGAGTCTTCTGACCTAAGTACAGCTGTGGAACATATAAAATAATTTGCCTGCCGTAAAAAGCCCTGGTTTGTAATTGCAATGTAATGGATTAACCAAATGCCACACATATGACTCTTAAAGGAGTCCATTTAAAATAATAACCTATTTAGGAAGAATCACTTAAACAGCATCCTCTCTAAGCTTCTCCTGGAGGAAGGACACTTAAATTAGTTTAACAAGAGTGTTGTAAAAAGAAAATTTACAAACTGCTTGTTTTATCACTGTCTTTTACAGTTGACTGTTCTTGCAAATGTATCAATGTTATTAGGTTAATTTTGTTCTTTATCCTAACATTTAATAAAAGGAAATGAAATTGTGTCTTAAAGAGATACTCATTTCTCTTTGGTCAAACTTGGAAGTAACTGTGCAGGCTGGTTTCTCTGAGGGTCAAGACCTTGAAGAAGGCCAAAGGGACATTGTGGAATGCCATGGAGAGGTGAGCTGAGGGAGCCCTAACAAATTTTTTTCCTTTCCTATGAGCAACCATGTATTTGATGCCTGATTGTCATGTTACCTTTACTCTGTTAATAGCTCCTTTTCCTCTGCCCCCTCTATCACCGTTCTATCATCTGATTAGCAAATTAAAGAATACTATGTCGAACAGTGAATTTTACATGTACACATGGATTATACGCAAAGAGCTTGAAGAAACACACAGGATACGTCATATAAAAGATTTGGGGGGTTTCAAAGTTATCTTACGTAGTTTTTTAAATTTATGTTAAACATTATTAGTAGGAGTTAAACATGTATACTCAGGTAAACATGAGTTTGTCTCCATAAAGCACTCTCAATATAGGGTATATGCAAAATGATGAGACAAAATGGCTGATTGGGATGATGTAAAGATAAAGAATTTTTATTTTGTATTAAAATATTAAACATAAATTTAAGGCCAAACAAATTAATTTTCAAGAACTTTTATATAGTGAGAAAATCACTTAAGGATCCTGTAAGTGGCACCAGGGTTTAATTTAAGAGTTCCTCGATAGAGTTCCATGAAACCTCTCTCTGTGTCCACCAAAGGGCTGTGGACTTTAAGGAGAAAAGTGCACAGATTTATTTCACTAATTTACAACTAAAATTTTTCACTGCTTTCAATCATCAAAATAGGAAAAAAAAAAACTAGCAGTATCTGAGGTCTTGCCAACAACAGAAATCACAAATACTTTCTTATCATGTTATGGAAAATATATTAAAATACTGTCATGTTTATTATTGTGAAACTATGGCAGTTATTAAATGCAACACTTGATCTTAGTTATTAATAAAGAAGCACATATATTACTATTAGGATGAACTATATAAAATTGTAAATATTTGCATGTTTTTTTACCCAAACACCTGACAGTTTTATATGATTCAGCTGAATATATTATCATTTTGTTTTTAAAATATTTCTATTTCAACAGAATTTTTTGGTATTTTATGCTTTTTATTTTAGATATAAGAGCACTTTTTTTTTCTGTAAAGTGTTCCAAAGGCTCTTCAGAATGCCAAAGTGTTTGTGGCATAAGTTTAAGAATGCTGCAGTCAAAGATTTTGGCCTTTGATTCAAATAGATCTTAATTTGACTGCCAGTTTTATCCTTTCATAGCTGTGACTTTGAGCAAGTTATTCAGCCTCCCTGTGCCTCAGTTTCCTTGAGTAAGGTAAAGGGAAACTACAGTGATTTCATCCTAGAACTAAGGAAGATACCACATGTTCAGTGAGGTATTACTCAGGAATCACGTCACTGCTTTCATTGTTTTCCTTCTTGTTTTAAAAAACTCAATAAAGGTGTTACATATGTGTGTGCATGTACATTTAAATTACTTCATAGTTATTATTATGGGTTAGGCTGTATCCTTGCAAAAGGTATGTTGGAGGCCTAATGCCACGTACCTCTGAGCATGATCTTATTTGGAAACAGGATCTTCACAGAAGTAACCAAATTAAAATGAGATTGTTAGTATAGGCACTCATCCAGTATCACTGGTGTCCTGATAAAAAGAGGCAAAGGGAACCGTGGACACAGAGACAGACATGCACAGAGGGAAGACGATGTGCAGACACAGGGAGAATGCCATCTGAAGACCAAGGACAGAGTGATGCATTGACAAGCCAAGGAAAGTCAGAGATTCAGGCAAAGCTCCACGAACTAGGAAGAGGTGACTCAGGATTCTCCTACAGGATTCAGAGGAAGCCGACACCTTGCTTTCAGACTTCTAGGCTTCAGAACTGAGACAATCAATATTTTAAGCTTACCAGATTGTGGTATTTTGCTACAGTAGACCCAAGGAGCTAGTAAAATAATATTCATAATTATTTTAAACTTCTCTAGTTTTATGTATGGCTTAGTACATCTTTTTGAACATAATGCAGTTTTGAATACGATGCACTTCTTCATTCATACATGGACCCTTTAGGCTTTTTTTATTTCCTAACATAAATTAGAAATTAACACCAAAGAACTCATAATCACCATGATTTTTAGAATCATTATAAAGAGGAACCATGTAATGTGTAATGACAACTGAATTATCTTGATAAATAATCATAACGAAGGCAACATACCAATGATATTTTATTCCTCATTGAAAAGAGTAATATACTAATATTAATTTGTCATGAAACACTGCCCATTTAAAATGAGTTTTAAGATCACTCCCTGCATTGAGTGATGCCATTCAAAGGCTATGCCTGGAAAAATAAGCTGAAGAACCAATTTCTCTCAGCTGTAGAAGAGTAGCATTGTGATGAAATTGGTGTTTCGCCTCATATAGTGTTGTATTCTCCGTGCGATTCTAAAGGTCAGAATGGGTTGCAAGGAATTACTTGTCTCCTGTAGTGCTCCATAAATAAAGTTACTAAAATCTGAAAAGGCTTCTTCAATGAAAGTTTTAAGAAAACAATTCTATGTCCTCATATCTAAGATATACATCCATATGAGAAAAAAAATCAGTTTCTGAAATGTGAACATAATTACCAAGTTAAGACATACACTGCTGGGTCCTAATGCCTGATTACCTTAACTGCAGATAAGGGAAGATTGATCTGCTTGGGGCAGGATTTGAGTGTCCTTGAATTTATCGAGACAAAAATCAGCTATTCAAAATATTATTTTTTTATATGGTACTTTTGTACAGTTACAGCAAAGCTACATTTCCCCCCTTTCTTTTACTTAGGACATAATGTTTCGCCTTTGTGTTTTTGATGGTCTCTGAACGTAAATGAAGAAATGTACCGCATGTTAAAAAAAAACAAACCACACACATAATTGCATTACATTCACATTTTTCATCCAGACAATTTTCAGTCCAAATAAAAATAAGATCCTTTCCCACTCTAGTATTCCATGATGCTTTGTATGCTGTTCTTGGTAAGAATTCATAAATAAACAAAAGGTCTCAAAATGTTGATAAAAAAATGGTTTTAATCTTCAGTAGCTTAAGAAATATTTTTAAAAATCTGTGAGTGATAATGTCAAAGTACTACGTGAAAAAATCTAAAGGACTTCTGCTTCCACTCATGAAGAGTTAGCTTCTAAAGGAATTGTCCTTCTGCTCCAAACAGTTAGAAATGCAGGGGGGCGGGAAATGAAGTAATTGCTTTCAAACATTGAACTATAGACAGCCCTGGAATGTGATTTCTCAAAGATTTCTGAAATAAAGGAAAGCTGAGACCTTATTACTGCCCAACTCACACCCTGCCTGATGGCAGTTTCCAGGAGACAGGTAAGGGAGGAAAGAAACTCAGCCAGGCTGGAGAGCTTACTGCACTGAACAGAGAGAGGTGATTGCAGTGGGGCTGAATTCTGGAGAGCAAAGAGCTGAACAGAGAAGAAGTCTCAGAGACCTGGAGAGAGGGCCTTGTCCAGTCTTGGGCTGAGTATGAGCATGCACATAAGCAAGGTGGAACTCCCACAGACAGGAAAGCATAGGACAAACATTCCCAAAGTCACACAGGACCGAGAAGAGTCGATGTTTCTAAATCCTAGAGGGAAAAGTGTCAGAATACAAGGGGTGTTAAGCAGAGTCTTCAGAAGGGTGTCACCTTAGTAGTGGTGCTAACGTATCCCTAGAATAAAGGCTGCTCTGAACCTTTGCCTATGTGCGTGTTCAGTCGCTCAGTTGTGTCCAACTCTGCAACGATTTCCCTGGTAGCTCAGCTGGTAAAGAATCCGCCTGCAGTGCAGGAGACCCTGGTTTGATTCCTGAGTCAGGAAGATGCCCTGGAGAAGGGATAGGCTACCTACTCCAGTATTCTTGGGCTTCCCTGGTGGCTCAGACAGTAAAGAATCCACCTGCAATGTGAAAGACCCAGGTTCCATTCCTGGATTGGGAAGATACCCTGGAGAAAGGCATGGCAACCTACTCCAATATTCTTGCCTAGGGAATTCCCATGGACAGAGGAGCCTGGCAGGCTACAATCTATGGGGTCACAAAAAGTCAGACACGATTGAGAGACTAAGCAGAGCACAACTTTGCAACCATATGGACTGTAGCCTGCCAGGCTCCTCTGTTCATAGGATTCTCCAGGCAAGAACTGGAGTGAGTTGCCATGCCCTCCTCCAGAGGATCTTCCCAACCCAGGGATTGAACCCATGTTTCCTGCAGTGCAGTGGCAGGTGGATTCTTTACCAGTGAGCCACCTGGGAAGTCCAATCTGAACCTTCTCTTAGAGCTTAAAAAAAGCCTTAAAAGGATCAGAATGATTCCAAGTAACTTAAATATGTTCCAGAACAAATTCCAATACTTTTTACAAGACTAGAACAAAATTTAGCACTCAAAAATGTAAAATTCACATCTGCAATCTAATAAAAAAAATTACCATGGTTACAAAGAAATGGAAACATATAACTTCAGGAGAGAGAGAGTCAATCAACATTAACAGACCCAGAAATAACATGAAATTATTAAACAAATTTATTTAAAGAGCAGCATCAATATCAGTATCACCTTCCTAAAGAGGCCTACCAAAGCTACTGTATTTTATTTTAATTTTTTAAAAAATTTTGGCCATGCCATGTGGCATGCAGAATTTTAGTTCCCCAACCAGGGATCAAACCCACACTGCCTGCAGTAAAAGCTCAGAGTCTTAATCACTGGACTGCCAGAAGTTCCTTGCCATCTTATTTTAAATTTTTTTAAATTAATTTTTATTTTTTAGTTTGTTTTGCTTTACAATACTGTATTCATTTTGCTATACATTGACATGAATCAGCCACGAGTGTACATGAACTCCCAATCCCGACCCCCCTCCCCCAGCTCCACACCATCTCTCAAGACATTCCCCTGCCAGTTCTCCTATCCTAATTTCCTAGTCATTTTTTACAAGCACTTTTAATTTATATTATATTAAAAAGTGAATTACTTTTTATTTATTAAATTTATTTAAAGTGTCTTTTTATTTTCTCTTTAGTTAATTCATGCATGTATTCATTCAACCATCTTTTCCCCCTACCAGAATTTAAGCTCTGTGAGAACTGGGGTCTTCATCTGTCTTATTTACAGATATAACTCCAGAGCCTAGAACAGTGCCTGGCATGTGGTAGGAGCATATTAATTTGTTAAAGAAAAAGTCATTCATCACCTTTTATATTAATGGAATCATGCTACATTTCTGGAAGCTCTGAAGGAATTAGAAAATGTCATGCCTGACCTTAGTGTCAGTGTTCAGTTGCACAGCGTGTGGTTATATAATTGAAACTTCTTCTCTCTTGGGAAATGCAAATAGAAAATCTGATCATGCTCATCTCTTTTCCCTACCAGTTTAAAATGACTTGAGTTGCTTCTGTAATGCAGGATTTGAAGAAATAACTTTGATTTACAAATAAAAATATTGTAGAAATACTAATGCAATGTATCTCAATGGAAATTGATTTTTGTAAGGTTTCCTGTTTATACTCTATTTCTTAAAAGAATTTAAGGATACTTAGAATAAAATATATATACTCATTTTTACCATATATTTATATTTATAAAAAAAGTCTTATTAGTTGCAAATGAGTGAAATTTAGTCCATAAGGAATCTAGGGCTTAAAGACTTTTCGATGCCACTGGTATTTGGAAATTAGCAGAGTGGTCTATATTAATTGTAACATGGATTAAAACAAATAAACAAAAAACAACAGAAACAACAATTAGAATGCCCATTATGAGGGACAAGGGGCATTGGATTATTTGCTAAATTTGTGCATGAACAGTTTTCTAGTGTATTTAAGATTAGAAAGAGTGGAGTCTTGTGTCATCAAAAAGACAAGAGATAACATGTGCTGGTGAGGGTATGAAGAAGAAGGAAACCTTGTGTCTTGTTGGCAGGAATGTAAATTGGCACAGTCACTATGGAAAACAGTTAGGTAAACTTCTCAAAAAATTGAAAATATAAATACCGTTTGACCCAGCAATCATTCTTTTGGGTGTATATATAAGGGAAATAAAAACACGACATTGACAAGGTATCTGCACCCCTAAGATCACCACAGTAGTATATCATAATACATAATAATAGCCAAGATATAAACATAACATGAGTGTCCATCAATGGATTACTGGAAAAAGAAGATTTGTATACATACACAATGGAATATTATTCAGCCTTGAGAAAGGAAATTCTGCCATTTGTAACAATATGGATGGAACTTGAGGGCATAAGTCAGAGAAAAAAAGAAAAAAATACTATATGACATCACTTATATATGGAGTCTAAAAGAAATCGGAACTCAGAAAAAGAGAGAATAGTGTTGTGGTTACCTGGGACTCAGGGATGAAGAGGGTGGAGAAATGTTGGTTAAGAGCTTTAGATTTCTATTAACAGTTATAAGATTAATAAGTGTAAGGGATCTAATATACAGACTAGTGATTATAATTAATAATACTGCTATATATTTGAAAGTTGTTCATAGAGTACGTCATACATATTCTTGCAAGAAAAATGAAATAATTATAATATAGGGTGGAGGTGTTAGTTAACACCATAGCAGGAATAATTTTGCAATGTATACATGTATCAACACCAAAATCAGATTGATTATATTCTTTGCAGCTAAAGATGGAGAAGCTCTATACAGTCAGCAAAAACAAGACCAGGAGCTGACTGTGGCTCAGATCATGAACTCCTTATTGCCAAATTCAGAACTTAAATTGAAGAAAGTAGGGAAAACCACTAGACCATTCAGGTATGACCTAAATCAAGTCCCTTATGATTATACAGTGGAAGTGAGAAATAGATTTAAGGGACTAGATCTGATAGATAGAGTGCCTGACGAACTATGGACTGAGGTTTGTGACATCGTGCAGGAGACAGGGATCAAGACCATCCCCATAGAAAAGGAATGCAAAAAAGCAAAATGGCTGTCTGGGGACACCTTACAAAAATAGCTGTGAAAAGAAGAGAAGCAAAAAGCAAAGGAGAAAAGGAAAGATATAAGCATCTGAATGCAGAGTTCCAAAGAATAGCAAGAAGAGATAAGAAAGCCTTTCTCAGTGATCAATGCAAAGAAATAGAGGAAAACAAAAGAATGGGAAAGACTAGAGATCTCTTTGAGAAAATTAGAGATACCAAGGGAACATTTCATGCAAAGATGGGCTCGATAAAGGACAGAAATGGTCTGGACCTAACAGAAGCAGAAGATATTAAGAAGAGGTGGCAAGAATACACGGAAGAACTGTACAAAAAAGATCTTCATGACCCAGATAATCATGATGATGTGTTGACTAATCTAGAGCCAGACATCTTGGAATGTGAAGTCAAGTGGGCCTTAGAAAGCATCACTACGAACAAAGCTAGTGGAGGTGATGGAATTCCAGTTGAGCTGTTTCAAATCCTGAAAGATGATGCTGTGAAAGTGCTGCACTCAATTTGCCAGCAAATCTGGAAAACTCAGCAGTGGCCACAGGACTGGAAAAGGTCAGTTTTCATCCCAATTCCAAAGAAAGGCAATGCCAAAGAATGCTCAAACTACCGCACAATTGCACTCATCTCACATGCTAGTAAAGTAATGCTCAAAATTCTCCAAGCCAGGCTTCAGCAATATGTGAACCGTGAACTTCCAGATGTTCAAGCTGGTTTTAGAACAGGCAGAGGAACCAGAAATCAAATTGCCAACATCCACTGGATCATCAAAAAAGCAACCAGAAAAAAATCTATCTCTGCTTTATTGACTATGCCAAAGCCTTTGACTGTGTGGATCACAATAAACTGTGGAAAATTCTGAAAGAGATGGGAATACCAGACCACCTGACCTGCCTCTTGAGAAATTTGTATGCAGATCAGAAAGCAACAGTTAGAACTGGCCATGGAACAACAGATTGGTTCCAAATAGGAAAAGGCATACATCAAGGTTATATATTGCCACCTTGCTTATTTAACTCATATGCAGAGTAAATCATGAGAAATGCTGGACTGGAAGAAGCACAAGCTGGAATTCAGATTGCCAGGAGAAATATCAATAATCTCATATGCAGATGATACCACCCTTATGGCAGAAAGTAAAGAGGAACTAAAAAGCTCTTGATGAAAGTGAAAGAGAGTGAAAAAGTTGGCTTAAAGCTCAACATTCAGAAAACTAAGATCATGGCAACCAGTCCCATCACTTCATGGGAAATAGATGGGGAAACAGTGGAAACAGTGTCAGACTTTATTTTTTTGGGCTCCAAAATCACTGCAGATGGTGATTGCAGCCATGATACTAAAAGACGCTTACTCCTTGGAAGGAAAGTTATGACCAACCTAGATAGCATATTCAAAAGCAGAGACATTACTTTGCCATCAAAGGTCCATCTAGTCAAGGCTATGGTTTTTCCAGTGGTCATGTATGTATGTGAGAGTTGGACTGTGAAGAAAGCTGAGTGCCAAAGAATTGATGCTTCTGAACTGTGGTATTGGAGGAGTCTTGAGAGTCCCTTGGACTGCAAGGAGATCCAACCAGCCCATTCTAAAGGAGATCAGTCCTGGTGTTCTTTGGAAGGAATGATGCTAAAGCTGAAACTCCATTACTTTGGCCACTTCATGTGAAGAGTTGACTCATTGGAAAAGACTCTGATGTTGGGAGGGATTGAGGGCAGGAGGAGAAGGGGACAACAGAGGATGAGAGGATTGGATGGCATCACCGACTTGATGGACATGAATGTGAGTGAACTCCGGGAGTTGGTGATGGACAGGGAGGCCTGGCGTGCTGCAATTCATGGGATCACAAAGAGTCAAACATGACTGAGTGACTGAACTGGACTGAGCTGAAATGTATCAAAATAACATGCTATACACCTTAAACTCATACAATGTTCTATGTCAATTATATCTCAGTAAAGCAGGAAAAAAATTTAAAATATACCCTAGGACAATTGCAGTAAAGATTGATGATATATGCTGCCAAATTAGAAAAAGGTAAGTGATAATTATGACAGAATAATGAAGGGGTATTTTAAGTATGAAAATTGATTCAGAGCTTTGTAGCCATGGTTAACAGAGAGTACAATATATAATTACTCTTATATATTTTTTTAAAAACCAAAAGCAACAACAAAAAGAAGACATAATATTGTCTATGGGGCAAACACTAAAATACTGGAATTAAGTTCCAAGCAAAACTTGCCACTAGAAATTCCTACTGAGTATTATAAGGGATAATAAACTCAAGCCCAATTCTGTAGGTATAGAAAAGTCTTCATATGTCTATTTTTTGAGATAAAATTTAGTAGAAATTGAAGCTTAACTTTAAATAGTAACTCAATGAAGACATTCATATATGGAGCTACATTACTGATGAGATGAATTAAAGAAAGGATATTATTATCTAAAATATCAAACTAGATTTTTCAAATAATATTTGTAAGTGGTATTTTGACAGTAGCCAGGTAACATTCAATTCAAAAGCTGAGCTTTATAAAGAATGAATATTTTCTATAGCAATATCAGAAATATATTGATAAGTTTTACATATGAAAAAAATTAAGTCAGCAGTTTGTTCTAAAAGCTGAAAAGACTGATTTGCGTTCTAACCTTGAAGACAGGCCAACCCCTCCACTGCAAGTGAGATGCAGGTGGGCGAGAAAGTAAAGCCAATTTTTTCCTAAACAGCCCTTTCAATTCGTTCAAATGGCTAGGCACAATAACAGCTTCAAGGCTATGCTCCATAAAGTTTGAGTAGATGATTTTGCTTTGACAAATTTTAAAGGCAGGTGTTACCAACCAATTGTCTGTACTAAAAGATAATCTTGATATGACTTCCACAGAATGTTAGGTTTTGAGCAACACTGCAACTTGATGAACCAGTCAGCATGAATAACTTGCTAAAGCTAAGTCTGAAGTAGTTGAATTTAATGATTCTTTCAATAAAATGACATTTTAATGCAAATTGGACAATGCTTTCCAGAGTATTTTTTTGAAACACAGAGTTTTAGTATTGATTCAATGAATGAAGATATATCTCGGAGGAAAGTGAATCAGTTTGATCATATTCAGTATAAAGTCAAGCCAATATAAGAAGAATGCCACCTTAAATTTCCTTGAGAATATGGGTAGGTTAAAACAAATACTTTAATAATATAATTATCATAATAACTCTATATCTATAGTATGTCTAACTATGAGCTGTCATAAATTTATCAATAGAATGCTATTCATAATAGTATAAAATATTAAATACATAAGCAATAAATCCAATAAAATACATCACTCCTATATTAAAAAGTACAAAACTCTGCTAAGAAATTTTTTAAAACTTAAGTAAATGGAAATAAAGAAAAACCTTTCATGGCAAATATATGGGGAAACAGTGGAAACAGTGTCAGACTTCATTTTTTTGGGCTCCAAAATCACTGCAGACGGTACTTGCCACCATGAAATTAAAAGACGCTTACTCCTTGCAAGGAAAGTAATGACCAACCTAGATAGCATATTAAAAAGCAGAGACATTACTTTGCCAACAAAGGTCCATCTAGTCAAGCCTATGGTTTTTCCTGTGGTCATGTAGGGATGTGAGAGTTGGACTAGAAAGAAAGCTGAGTGCCGAAAAACTGATGCTTTTGAACTGTGGTGTTGGAGAAAACTCTTGAGAGTCCCTTGAACTGCAAGGAGATCCAACCAGTCCATCCTAAAGGTAATCAGTCCTGAGTGTTCATTGGAAGGACTGATGTTGAAGCTGAAACTCCAATACTTGGGCCACCTGATGTGAAAAGCTGACTCATTGGAAAAGACCCTGATGCTGGGAAAAATTGAGGGCAGGAGGAGAGGGGGAAAACAGAGGATGAGATGGTTGGATGGCATCACTGACTTGATGGACATGGGTTTGGGTGGACTCCAGGAGTTGGTGATGGACAGGGAGGCCTGGCATGCTGAGGTTCATGGTGTCCCAAAGATTCAGAAACGACTGAGTGACTGAACTGAACTGAAAGAAGAACTCAAAATTACAATTCTCCCCAATTTTATTTATAGATTTAATTTCAGTTCAGTTCAGTCACTCAGTCACATCCAACTCTTTGAGACCCCATGGACTTCAGCATTCCAGCCTTCCATGTCCAACCAACTCCCGGAGCTTGTTCAAACTCATATCCATCGAGATGGTGATGCCATCCAACATCTTGTCCTCTTTTGTCCCCTTCTCCTCTTGCCTTAAATCTTTACCAGCATCAGGATCTTTTCCAGCGAATCAAGTCTTCATATCAGGTGGCCAAAGTTTGGAGCTTCAATTTCAAAATCATTCCTTCCAATGAATATTCAGGATTGATTTCCTTTAGGATTGACTGGATTAATCTCCTTGCTGTCCAAAGGACTCACAAGAGTCTTTCTTCTCCAGTACCACAGTTCCAAAGCATCAGTTCTTCAGCCCTCAGCTTTCTTTATGGTCCAGCTCTCACATCCATACATGACTATTGGAAAAACCATAGCTTTGACTAGACAGCCATTTGTCAGCAAAGTAATGTCTCCGGTTTTAAATATGTTGTTTATGTTTGTCATAGCTTTTCTTCCAAGGAACAAGTATTTTTTAATTTCATGGCTGCAGTCATGAAATGATCTGGACCCAAAAAAAAATATAGTCTATCATCATTTCCATTTTTCCCCATATATTTGCCATGAAGTGATGGGACTGAATGCCATTATCTTAGTTTTTTGAATGTTGAGTTTTAAGCCAGCTTTTTCACTCTCCTCTTTCATTTTCATCAAGAGGCTCTTTAGTTCCTCTTTGCTTTCTCCCATAAGGGTGATGTCATCTGCCTATCTGTGTTACTGATATTTCTCCTGGCAATCTTGATTCCAGTTTGTGCTTCATCCAGCCTGGTGTTTTGCATGATGTACTCTGCATATAAGTTAAATGAGCAGGGTAACAATATACAGCCTTGACATAAACCTTTCCCAATTTGGAACAAGTCCATTGTTCCATGTCCGGTTCTTACTGTTGCAATATTGCAGTAATCCAAGTCTATGCCCCAACCACTAATGCTGAAGAAGCTGAAGTTTAACAGTTCCAGGAAGTCCTACAAGACCTTCTATAACTAACAGTGAAAAAAGATGTCCTTTTCATCATAGGGGACTGGAATGCAAAGTAAGAAGTCAAGAGATATCTGGAGTAACAGGCAAGTTTAGCTTTGGAGTACAAAAGAAACAGGGCAAAGGCTAACAGAATTTGGCCAAGAGAATGCACTGGTCATAGCAAACACCCTCTTCCAACAACCCAAGAGAAGACTCTACACACGGCCATCACCAGATGGTCAGATTGGTTATATTCTTTGTAGCCAAAGATTGAGAAGCTCTATACAATCAGCAAAAACAAGATGGGGAGCTGACTGTGGCTTGGATCATGAATTCCTTAGTGCAAAATTCAGACTTAAATTGAAGAAAGTAGGGAAATCCACTAGACCATTCAGGTGTGACCTAAATCAGAATCTTTTCAATTATACACTGGAAGTGACAGATAGATTCAAGGGATTAGATCTCATAGACAGAGTGCCTGAAGAAATATGGATAGAGGTTCGTGACATTGTACAGGAGGTGGTGATCAAAACCAACCGCAAGAAAAGAAATGCAAAAATGCAAAATGGTTGTCTGAGGAGGACTTACAAATAGTTGAGAAAAGAAGAGAAGCTAAAGGCAGAGGAGAAAAGGAAATATACCCATCTGAATGCAGAATTCTAAAGAATAGCAAAGAGAGATAAGAAAGCCTTCCTCAGTGATCAATGGAAAGAAACAGAAGCAAACAATAGAACGGGAAAGAGATCTCTTCAAGAAGATTAGAGATACCAGTGTAACATTTCATGCAAAGATTTAATTTAGTCCCTCTCAAAATCTCAGAAGATCTTTTTTGGGAGAAATTTACAAACTGATTATAAATTCATATGAAAATGCAAAAGACCTAAAATAGCAGTCTTGGAAAGAATAACAAAGTTGGAAGACAAACTATTTATGCAACAGTTATTATAAAGAGACAATTATTCAAGTTATTGTGGTATTGGCATGAAGACAGACCAACATATCAATTGAATAAAGAGTTCAGAAATAGATCCACAATTATATGGTCAAATGATTTTCAACAAAGACGCAAAGCCATCTCATTAAAGAAAATGTAGTCTTTGCAATGTTATTGACATGCTGGAAAATCTGGATATTCATACACAAAAAGAAAAAAATTTAAACTGGATTTTGCAGCATAAAACAATTAATTTGTAATTGAACATAAATTTATATGGAGTACCTAAAACTATAAGACTTCTAATACAAAACTAAGTTTAGGTCAGGGAAAGCTCCAAAAGCATGGTCCAAAAAAAGGAGAAAAAAAAGATAATTGGAATTTGACAATATTAAGAACATCTTCTCTTTTAAAAACACTATTAAAAGGATGAAAAGACAAACCACAGACTGAGAGAGACTATTTACAAATCACATATATGTTAAAGGACTTGTATCCATAGTCTACAGAGAAATCTAAAAATTCATTAACAGGAAAATAATTTAAAGAAAACATGGCAAAAGATTTCCACAGATATATACCCAAAGAAGATACATGTATGACAAATAAACATGTGAAGTGATGCCCAGTATCACTGATCATCAGAGAAATCAAACTTCTTAATCAGAGAAATTAAAACCTCAGGGAGGTACCACTACAACCTGTGAGAAATTGCTAAAATTAAGAAGACTGACCATACCAAGGACTGGTGACGATGGAGGAATTGAAACTCATATACTGCTGATGGCAGTATAAGAATAATACAACTATTTTAGAAAACAGTTTAATGGTTACTTGAAAAGTTAAACAAACACCTACTATATGACCCAGCCATTACACTGTTTCATATATTCAAGGAGTCAAAATTTGCACCTCACATACACTGTTTCTCAGGAACTTACCAAACGATATTCTTTATTGTTCAGTTCAGTTCAGCTACTTAGTTGTGTCTGACTCTTTGTGACCCCATGAATCGCAGCATGCCAGGCCTCCCTGTCCATCACCAACTCCCAGAGTTCACTCAAACCCACGTCCACTGAGTCGGTGATGCCATCCAACCATCTCATCCTCTGTCATCCCCTTGTCCTTCTGCCCTCAATCTTTCCCAGCATCAGGGTCTTTTCAAATGAGTCAGCTCTTCGCATCAGGTGGCCCAAGTATTGGAGTTTCAGCTTTAACATCAGTCCTTTCAATGAACACCAGGACTGATCTCCTTTAGGATGGACTGGTTGGATCTCCTTGCAGTCCAAGGGACTCTCAAGAGTCTTCTCCAGCACCACAGTTGAAAAGCATCAATTCTTCATTGTACTGAGAACATAACCCAAAATGTAGGAAAAAATGGTCCAGGAAATAGAGGTCACATAGAGGAGAAAGGTACAGTAAGTAGCAAAAGAAAGTCTCAGGAAAGTATCAGGTATACAACAAGCAACCAATCAAACCTAGAGTAAAAAGGTGGTGTCTAGAGGGAAAAAAATGCAACTGACAGATTATGTGAGAGGTTTACCAGGGTGGGTGATTTTATCAAGGGACAGCGAAAGGAAACTAAGACATAAGAAATAAAGGGAGAAAACAGAATAATTTTAAAAAATGGGGCATTGATGCAAGAAAAATGAAAAGGTGACCAATGAATGAAATATAATCATAATATAGTAACTGCCTCAGAAATGAATAATATTTTGTAATTATATTAACAAAAACACAAAATTAATTTAACCAAAAATTATGATAAACTTTTATAGGAAAGATTGAGTAATGGGAAAATTGTGTAAGGGGGCTGAATAATTGACAATATAAGTATTTGTGTAAATTGACTCAGACCAATAGAGTTCTGCATTTTTAATTGACACAGAAGCTTCCAAAGAAGACTGAACTGGGTAAAGTTTAGCTACTATTCAACATCTTCAAACTAGCCTTTAATAAAAAGTCAATCTCAGAACAAATAATATCATATACATTTTCATCTATTACATAAACATTCATCAGCAAGCAGGTACATAAACAGTTATACCATTTAGAAAGTCTCTGTTTCATCCTTTTTAGTGTTCTGACCATATCCAGCATGAAGACTGTATCCAAGGCAAATAAGAAAATGTTTTAAGACAAGATACACTTAATCATAAGATCAGCAACTGATAACCAGAATTTTCTCAAATTAGTTCATTCAGGGAACCCTCTAGAAATTAAGTCAAGGATCAACCCTAAAGCTATGAACTCCAGATTTCTTAGATTATTTCCATGTATGGGTAAGGATGCCCCTGAAATATTTAAGCCAGTCCATGAATCTTGAATACTGCTAATTTTGTGATGAGCTCTCTTTCAAATTTCCATTTACAAGCCACTAATTTGCTTATGGAAAATCATTTTTTTAAAAAAAACATTCATTATGCTAATTATCAAAACCTGTGGGATAGGGGGAAAAAAAAAACAAGACAGAAGCATTTGTAGTGATGGCCTCTGGAGGGTAGGTTTCCTGATTAGAATTCTAGCTGTGTCTAAGGTATGATTAGAGTTAGTGACCACACACAGGGTATAATTAAGCCAAAATAACACACACACACGCACACATGTCTCTTTCTGTGCTGAAATATTTTATAGATAGCATACTGAAAACAAATAGCTGTCTAAAATAAATAAAAGAACTAGAGACTTAAGCATACTATTTAGAGAGCTGAATGTAAATATCAGAAAATAGCCAAGAGTAGTTATCCCTGGAGATTGAGGGGTGAGGTGATGTGTGGAGTAGGGCAAGGAACAACCACTAATTTTCACTTTAAGTCTTCTGGTAGCATTTGAATAAATTTTAAGCAATACACATGTATTTCTTTGCTAACCATAAAATTAAATTGAGAAAGATAAAAGGTAAAAAAAAAAAAAACCAAAACCTAATAATAGGAATCCTCTCTTGAGGAACTGAGAGGAATTCCTTCTTCCCTAAGTGAGAGAAAGGGATCAAAGCTTCTAGTTTCTCTTGTTTCAGAAAAACATTGCAGTTGTTGCTGGGATCTGTTGATGTATGTAGGCACTTTTGCTGTTCCCTTTTGAATAAAAGATAAAAGATGTTAAGAAGGTAGTAAAATTAAAATTGCATGTGAAATGGAGTATAAATGAAGTACTGAAAGGAACATGCTTTGTTTCCAATCAACAAAATTCCACAAAGGATTCAAGATCTTGGTGTAAATTAAAATGAATAAAAGTAGTTAGAAAATTGACTATGCTATACATGACTAGGTTAAATGAGGATATTATGAGGAGAAGTAAAGGGACAGGTGGTGCTGGAGAAGACTCTTGAGAGTCCCTTGGACTGCAAGGAGATCCAACCAGTCCATTCTGAAGGAGATCAGCCCTGGGATTTCTTTGGAGGGAATGATGCTAAAGCTGAAACTCCAGTACTTTGGCCACCTCATGCGAAGACTTGACTCATTGGAAAAGACTCTGATGCTGGGAGGGATTGGGGGCAGGAGGAGAAGGGGATGACAGAGGATGAGATGGCTGGATGGCATCACGGACTCAATGGGCGTGAGTCTGAGTGAACTCCGGGAGTTGGTGATGGACAGGGAGGCCTGGCGTGCTGCAGTTCATGAGGTTGCAAAGAGTCAGACACGACTGAGTGACTGAACTGAACTGAACTGAAAGGGACAGGATTCAACGGAGTCCAGGGCAACCCCTAGCTACGGAACACCCATTCTGTGTCAGGCATTGTGCCAGCTGCCACAATAGAGATCAGTGATGATAATGACACAATCCCTGTTGTCATGGTGTTCATATCCAGTGGAGGAAAAACAAACACAGGTCAGTCTGTGGATGAATATTATCCAAGATATAGAATATGTATGCATGTGTTAGCTGTTCAGTCGTGTCCAACTCTTTGAGATGCCAAGGGGACTGTAGCCCACCAGGCTCCTTGGTCCATGGAATTCTACAGGCAAGAAAACTGTAGTGGGTTGCCATTCCCTTCTCCGGGGGATCTTGCCAACCCAAGGATCGAACTTGGGCCTCCTGCATTGCAGGCAGATTCTTTAACACCTGTGCCTCCATGGCTGCTGGTACATAGGCTTTCTTATAGGAAGTTTCCTGTGCTAGGAATGACCAAACTTATTTTAGGAAGAATTAACATCCGCTTACCAAAATTATTCAAAACTTCTAACTCAAATTTTGCTCATGCTGTGAAGCTCTCTTTGACTTCCCTCACTGATTTAGCTACCTCTGTGCTCCTCTCCCTCAGCCCATATCTCCATCATTATATTTACCTAACTAAGCTGTAATTGTGCCTTGCTAGACTATGTTTCCTACATTGAATATTCTTTGAGAATAAGGATTGTTATTATTTATCATTGCCAAATAGGAACATAATACTAGGCATACAGATGCTCAGTTAATGTTTGCTGAATCATTAGTGGGAAATTTATCCTGGGGGATGCTGGTGAAGACATCTTAGATGGGTGGATACCCAAACTGAAATTTGCAGCAAAAATGGGAAGGCATTTTCAGACAAGTAAGGCATGTATAATACACATTTTAGAGAAAGGGAGAATGAGTTCAAAGGCAGAGTGATTGAAACACCGTGGGGTATTCAGAAGATTGCCATAATTCAGAATGGCTGAGAGGGAAAGCTACTGGAAATAAAATTGAACAGGTAGTCAGGAGTCAGATCACAAAAGACCTTATGCTACATTTATATGGACTTCATCCTGGAAGGTCACTGAGAAATATGTAGGGTTAAACAGAGAAGTAATAAAAAGTGTGACTTTTTCCCACAAATAAAACAGTTTATCCTTTTTTTTTGAATTAAAACAGTACACATTCAATGTAAAAATTTAAAACACAGAAAAAATATAAAGAAAAAAGATACAAGAAAGTATAACGAAAATGTTTAAAAATTTGTATCACCTTGATGTACCATCATTAACATTTTGTTGACCATATTTCCATGCATCTCTTTACATTTGCCATATTGAGAGGTGTATAACATGCACACATACATTTTACATAAACTGAATCATATAAGATACTCCATGTTTGCTGGGGTTCAGGTGGCACATGTTTATTATGTAAACATTTTATTCTTTTTTTCTCCTATTTTAACTTATTTCTTTCTTTCCCCTCCTCTATCATTTCTTCTCAACATCCTACTGATGTTAACATATTGACACATGCTGATACTCCTATTTACATAAGACTTTTACCACTATTTGAGAAAAATGAACTCATATCATATACTATGTTCTTCATATAGATTTTCCTACTCAACAATATATTCTAAAAATCCTTCAACTGGTATAGATCCTACTGCCTTTTTAATGGCTGAATACTATCCTTGTAGAATGAATGTACTACAATTTATTCAACCATTTCCCTATTCATGGACATTCAATGTGTCTTCAGTTCTTGATACTGTCAACTACATGGCAATAAACTTCCTTATAAGTATATCCTTATTCTTGTTGAGTGGTGTTATTTCATAAACTGGGGCTTCCCAGTCTGGTAGCCCAGTGGTAAAGAATCCATTGGCCAATGCAGGAGACATGGGTTTGATACCTGGGTCAGGAAGATCCTTGGAGAAGAAAATGGCAACCCACTCCAGTATTCTTGCCTGGAGAATCCCATGGACAGAAGAGCCTGGAGGGCTATAGTCCAGGGGGTTGCAAAGAGTTGGACATGACTAAGCACCTGAGCACAGCACATTTCAGAGATTAAATCTTCAAAAGAGGGATTGATGAGTTGAAGTATAGTTTATTTTTAATTTTAATGGGTATTGCCAGATTTCTTTCTAGAAATGTCTGTTATAATTCATTTTATACCAGAAATGCATGAAAGTACCTTTTCCCTATATACTTGCCGCCTATAAGTAGCATCATTCTATTCCAGTTTTTGCCAGTCTATTAAGTGTGAATAGTATCCTATCATTACTTGAGTTTGCTTTTTTCTGACTCCTCCTAGGATAAGGAATTATTTTACCATGTACTGGGCATTTGAATTGCTTTACTGTCAATTCCCTATTAATATTCTTTGCCTATTATTCTCTAGAGATGTTTATAATCAATCAGCAAGAGCCCTTTATAAAGCATCAGTTCAGTTCAGTTCATTTCAGTCGCTCAGTCGTGTCCGACTTTTTGTGACCCCATGAATTGCAGCACGCCAGGCCTCCCTGTCCATCACCAATTCCTGGAGTTCACTCAAACTCATGTCCATCGAGTCGGTGATGCCATCCAGCCATCTCATGCTCAGTCGTCCCCTTCTCCTCCTGCCCCCAATCCCTCCCAGCATCAGAGTCTTTTCCAATGAGTCAACTCTTCGTGTGGTGGCCAAAGTATGGAGTTTCAGCTTCAGCATCATTCCTTCCAAAGAACACCCAGGACTGATTTCCTTTAAGATGGACTGGTTGGATCTCCTTGCAGTCCAAGGGACTCTCAAGAGTCTTCTCCAACACCACAGTTCAAAAGCATCAATTCTTTGGCATTCAGCTTTCTTCACAGTCCACCTCTCACATTCATACACAACCACTGGAAAAACCATAGCCTTGACTAGATGGACCTTTGTTGGCAAAGTAATGTCTCTGCTTTTTAATATGCTGTCTAGGTTGGTCGTAACTTTCCTTATTATTCTCTAGAGTTGTTTTTAATCAATCAGTAAGAGCCCTTTATAAAGCATAGATATTAAAAATCCTTTGTGGACAGGCGTTTTAGAATAATAATTATGATGACTGGAAGATAGACCGAGTGTGGGCATCAATGGAGGCAGGAAGATGGCTGAGAAGACTATTGAAACCAAGTCCAAATTAGGGTGATGAGTACCTAGACGAAGAAGCTGCCAGTACTCATGGAGAGCAGGAGGAAGAGATACAGAGATTTCCATTAGGTATCTCCTAATCAGAGATGATTCACGACAGAGCCCTCAGACTTCAGCTTCAATCTCAACTTCCAAGGAAGTTGCATTGTATGCACTGTAATAGCAAAGCTGTGACTCCAATAAAAGAACCAGAGAACCCCTACTCCCATTCAGTTCGAAGTCTTCTTTCAAGAACCAAAGACCTTGCACTCCTTGCTAAGTTCCTTGATAATGATTAAATATATTTGTGACTCTGTGCCACTGAAAGATGCCAAGTTATCCTTTTAATATCAGATTAAAAACCTAAGAATTTTTCAGTGTTTTTTTTGAAAAATATGCTTTTATTTGATTTTTTAGAGGTCGATCACTCATATGTCTTGTGTCATAATCCTCTGATAATCAGAAAATTTAATTTCATAGTTATAATGTTCCACTTGAGGATTATGTCACAAATAAGCCTCCTGGTAGGACTAACCACCAGTCGGGTTTGTAGTGAAATCCTAGGCATCCTTTCAGCTAATAGATTCTCTAACTATTGCAATTGTCATTGCCAGCATTATTTGATAATGGAAAGCAGTAACTTGAAGTTCCCTCATACTTCTATGTACTGTTCGATAAATGAGTTACTCAAAAATAGAAATTTCCAAATGGCATTAATAATAGATAACAAAGATATTTAGAAGACACATTTAACCTTTTGGGTTGGGATATGTATGGCTATACATAGTGAGTCCTTCAAAACTAAAAATAGAAGTACCATATGATCCAATAAGCCCACCTCTGGGCATATATCCAGAGAAAATCATAATTAGAAAAGATAACGTTCCCCCAATGTTCACTGAAGCACTATTTACAATAGCCATAGAAGCAACCTAAGTATCTATCAACAGATGAATGGATAAAGAAGACGTAGTATATACATGTAATATACAATGACATGTAATATACAATGTAATATACATTGTGGCACAATACACAATGGAATATTACTCAGCCATAAAAAGAATGAAACAAGGCCATTTGCAGTAACATAGATGGACCTAGAGATTATCATATAAGTGAAGTCAGACAAAGAAGAACTATCATATGATATCACTCACATGTGGACTCCAATTTTAAAAATGATACAAGTGAACCTACAAGATGGACACAGACTTAAGGATATTGAAAACAAGCTTATGGTTAACAGAGGAGAAATGTTGAGTGGAATAAATCAGGAGTTTGAGATTAGTATATATACCCTGTTATATATAAGACAGGTAATTAATAACCTGCTGTGTAGCACAGGGAACTCTACTCAATATTCCATACTAACCAATATCAGAAAAGAATATGAAAAAGAATTAACATATGTATATTTGAATCACTTTGCTGTAACACCTGAAATTAATACAACATTGTAAATCAACCATCCTCCAATAAAATTTAAAAAAACAAAAAATCTTTGGGGCACTTTAAAACAAAGGTGCTGTAAAAATTCAAAGAATGATTTATTCATATGCTTTGAAAGAGAAGAAATAGCATGATGACACCTGGAAAATTCCAAGAAAACAGCCAATCACTTACGGACCAACTCTAGATAAAAGAATTTTATGTAGATTCTTAAAAGTAAATTTTACTTCTATAAATCCAGTCATGTATCCCATTATTTTTATCTTATTTATTCTAAAAAGAGTTTACAATATTATTCAAGAAATTAGCATATTATGTAACTCTATTATAATACTTAATTTTCTTTCTCTCCTAAAGTGCTTACGATGGCCATTTAATCATTTAACCTTCATAATTGCACCATGTGGAAGGTATATGTTATTTTAATTTTTTTTTTCAGTTGAGGAAGCATCACAAAATGGGTATGTTGCTTAAAATCACCCAGCTAGTAAGGGGCGGAGCTAGGAGTTGATTTAGGCTGTCAGCACTTGTTCACTACACTAGAACATCTGACAGTAGCTATGCTCTTGGTACTATGGAGTCTTCTTTCTTCAATTATCACTTTTCCCTGGGCGTGCACTGAGGCATTACCATAGCCACCACAGATATGGTAGTAACGTTCCCTGAACTTTTCAGTGACCTGTAAAACTCTCACCCCCTTCAAAAACTCAAGGAAGTAGGAAAGTGCTATGCAATGGTATTTCAGTGATATTCAAAAATGTTTCTAATGCCTGGTAGAAATTCAAATAAACATTTGTTCCTCTTTCGATGGCTCTTTCTCCAAGCATACCTATAGAAAATAAGGTTATTAACATTCATAATCATGACTTGTGACTCATCAGCCTGATGTGTTCTACACAGACCTCCTGTGAGACAAATGACATAAACATCATGTGTGGCCTGCAGGGGCCAGTGTTGTTTTTAAAGTTCAATACTTGAAAATGGTAAAGAAATGCCAAAAAGCCATACCTTTTGACCTTCAGGTCATTATTCACAAGTGAAGAGAAGAGAAGAATTTCGGTTTATGTCGACGGAAAAGTTGTCTCTCTACAACAGTGCCAGCTCAGAGCCAGAAAACCACTTGCGCCTTGAAGTTAGTTGATCTTCATTTTATGCTGGGAGCATCGAGAAAAATAACAAAAAGCCAGTCAGGCTTCGTTGAGCACATTTATTGTTCAGTGACAAAACTGAAATCCCTTTGTTCTAACAGATGACTTTCCACTGAACTCTGAAAAGAGTAAGCAATTACTCGGTTCATGCTATTTAGCAGAGTGAATGCTTGCTTAGTTTATTTTAAACTTCCAGATTTGATCTGTCACACTAGAAATGATAATACCCCTAAGCAATTATGGCATTTGTCATTTGTTGCTCTATTGTATATTTCCCTAAGCTCCAAATGAAAAATAAATCTCTTTTGAGTGCTCCATGTATAAACCATTTGGTAACAGCTCAGCAGTGATGAGGCCTCCTTAATAAAAGTGATTTTGAACTTTTCCCAATTTTTAGCCTAAAACTCGTCACAAAATAAAATCCAGGGGCCCAGGAGAGAGTTGAATGTGCATCAGATAAATGGGTAACTTCTGATAGTCTTCCAATTAGTTGCTTAATTCTGCTCTTCCCAGGAAACCAAAAGATTTGCCTGTGATATTTGGGGAATTTATTGTATCTTCTTATTTTATCAGTCTTGTGGGGAAATTAGTCATTTTTGAGGAAAGTTTATTTTCCATCTAAAATTATGGTTTAAACATTTTTTTCCTGATACAAATTATTTAAATTAAAGCTCTGGGACCCCACTTCAGAACACTTGCCTGGAAAATCCCATGGATGGAGAAGCCTGGTAGGCTGCAGTCCATGGGGTCGTGAAGAGTCAGACACGACTGAGCGACTTCACTTTACTCACTAAATGTGTAATAACTACTCTTTTGAATGTAGGGGAGATAAAGAGGAATTCATAAAGTTCATTCACTTTTCCCCTGAAACAGAATTTGTAATCTAGTCTGATGAATGATTGATATAGAAAACCAGGACAAAAGAAATCACTCCTCATCCCAAAACAAAAACACACAAAGAAAGCTTTATTATTAGAGAGAAAAAGGGAAAATGTCAGAATTTCATTTCCTTCAAAGATAAGCTACTTTAAATTACACACAGGCAACTGAGAAAGGAGATGTGTCATACAGAATTATCAGCTATATAATAGTTAAAAGCTGAGATTTTCTACAAAGAGTTATGGCTTTAATTCTAGAATAGTAAACCTATAGTTCCTATTACTGTACATTTAAAAAATACTCTAACAATGTATTATGTGCTACCTTATGCCTTGATGAATTCTATCCACATCCTGCCTGCTACGTTTCCTTGATTTATGTTACTCATTGAAAGTTTGGGCCCTTGGTTTAAAAAGATTTGATTAAAAAAGCAGGAGAAAAATAATTTACACATATTTATGGGCTTCTCTGGTGGTGCAGACAGCAGAGTCTGCCTGCAATGCAGGAGACTCAGGTTCAGTTCCTGGGTCAGGAAGATCCCCTGAAGAAGGAAACGGCTACTCACTCCAATACTCTTGCCTGGAGAATCCCATGGACAGAAGAACATGGTAGGCTACATACAGTCCATGCGGTCGCAGAGATGAACACGACTGAGCAACTAACACTTTCACTTTTCACCTGAGTTAGCACTTTCGTACATTCATTTTTATTTCTTTTCCATTAGAAACCCCAAGTCTTCATTAACCACAACAAACAAATTACTTGTATACCTCATGTCTGTTTTGCTCTGTACATTGAAAAAAATCCAAGATCTAGTTTCCATTTTCAAGCTTGAGTCACAGTTGTGTCTATCACTTGCTACCTATTAAATATAGGCCTGGGTGAGTTTTGCTTATTCAAGATTGTGTGTTGTCCTAATATAATGGTATTAATTATTTTGTAGAACTAATATTTTCTCATTTCTCCTAGATTAAATTTTTTTGTTGGTCATAATAAGAGTTCCTCTCTTTTTAACTGATTATTTTCTGATTCCTTAGGCATCATTTAGATGATCTAGGATATAAGAAATGCTATTAATAAATGACTGGGTTCATGTGTTAGTGATACTACCAATACTCCCTCCTAAGACTTTAGCTCAAAGGATGGCAGTTATCCTGAGTAGAGTCTTAAAAGTACTCAGGGTTCTCCGGGCTTTACTGTCACTCCTGAAATCATTTATCTTTTCCATTCAAAGCTGATAACCCTGTTTTGATATCTTATGCAGTGATAACATTTGTAATGAGTTTCTAAGAACTTACATCCACATGACTAAAGATAAAATTCCACATATCACATATATAAAGAAGGGGTTCATATATACTATCTAATATTTAATAATATTGACTCAAAATTGATGAAAGTGATTTTAATATCTGATTTCTTCGTGTTACATTATTATAGTATTAAACAATCATACTACATAATTAAATACGAATTATATTATTAAATTGGCTTCCCAGGTAGCTCAGATGGTCAAGAATCTGCCTGCAATGCAGGAGACCTGGCTTTGATCCCTGGGTCAGGAAGATCATCTGGAGAAGGGAATGGCAACGCACTCCAATATTCTTGCCTGGAAAATTCCATGGACCAAGGAGCCTGGTGGACTATAGTCCATGGCATTACAAAGAGTCAGACATGACTGAGTGACTAACACTATTTATTAAATTATATTATTAAGTAGTAAATAATCACTACACAGTAAATGGGATAAAGGACACAGTTAATAATTTTTAAAAGTATTAGTTTTATAAAAATAAAAAACTATATTTATATTTATTTATATATTATATAAATTTTATAAAATATATTTAAAGATTATATTTATTTATATATTTATTAAGAAAGTGAAAGTATTATTTGCGCAGTCATGTCTGACTCTTTGAAACCCCATAGACTGTAGACCACCAGGTTCCTTGGCCCATGGAATTCTCCAGGCAAGAATACTGGAGTAGGTTGCCATTCCCTTCTCCAGGAGATCTTCCCCACCCAGAGATTGAATCCAGGTCTCCTGCATTGCAGGCAGATTCTTTACTGTCTGAGCGCCCTGGGAAACCAACTGAAAATTCACATCATTCAACCTTACTAAAAAGAATTTCACTCTGTTACCACTCTGAGAACAAAAAGCTTTAAGCAATGGATTTTTAGAACATGGTCTTTCCTAATATCACCCTCATACAAAAGGCTAGTAGAATTCAAATAACCAGGCAACCATTACTTCCAGCAAGAGCTATCTGTCTCTAAACTAGGTCTGCCTTGTGATTAACTCTAGGTCAATCTTCCAGGGTAAGCAACTGAATAAATAATTTAGAAAGAAGATCATCTGATCCCTATATGCCATAATGGGCTGCAAAAATGGGGACAAGAAAAATAGAATGGAAGAGCGATAGTCGAGAGCTAATGTTAGCAGCTCTTAACTGGGGGTAAGAGTCTCAGGGTACACTTTCAGTGTTACAACTTGGGAGGTGCAACTGGGATCTAGTGGGTAAAGGCCAGGAGTCCTACTAAACATCCCCAAGGTCACAGGGAAGGATTGATTTAGAATCAGCTCTAGATTTTAAAACTGATTTTTTGTTTTGTTTTGTTTAAATTCTAAGGGCAACATAAAGTTAATCTAGTTTATATGGAAAATCAAGGGACCGCCAATGGGATTATACTACTAAGACTTTGACCTTCCATTTCTTCTTCTATTGTAAACAGTCTGGTGAGCAGGAACTGATCTTTAACTGTATGAGCATACTTCTGGTGAACCCTCAAAAAGGTCATAAACAAATGACAAATACACTTGTCCATAATCCCCTAATAACACAATTAATGTCAAGAAAAACAATAAAACATATGGTTTGTAAAATAAAATGGATGGCGGGGTTTAAATATTACATTGACTATGCAATGCATTAAGATGTGTTTATACACATTGTTCTTTAGAGCTAGACTGTTTTTCTAATATTTAACAAGAATTTCTGCAAAAAGATTCCAATTCCTGACATGTCTGCAAAATAATATCCTCAAATATGAGAAAGACTTGGAGAATTTGAATAATTGCCATGAAAACAACAGATTTTTACATTCCCCCTCCAAATATTTTATTTAAGGGAAAAAAAAAATTTAAAGGCCACTGTTTCAATGAGTCAGATCTCTTTTATTTCATACTCAAATGTGTGTCATATGTTTTTGGGAAAGATATTCAGTGATGACACAATGAATGTTATAAACCAGATAGAAAGCTAAGCATGTAGCCAGGCAAAGTGAATGGAATTTTGTAGATGTTAGATCTTATCTGTCCATAGATACTTTATAGAACTCTCTCGAAAATAACTCTTTTACAGTACATGGTTGAGTTCCTTGCACCTGGAGAGTGCTCCAGCACCCAAGGGAGAGGAGACTGATTGAGGAAAGTGAAGCCAAAAATAAGAAAAGAGGAGATAACCTCTCATTCCTTTCATATGAAGGCTGAATAGTACACCTATATCTTTTGTGCAAAATAGAAAAGCCAAAGAGTAGCTTGAAGCATCACTGGAGTTTCAAAAGGGTAAATTCAATTCAAGAAGAAATCAAGGAGGAGAGTTTTAATTTCTTTCCTTGTATCTGTCTGGAGTTTAAGAGAGTAATAAGCAAAATCTTTATTAACTGTTTTAATGAAACACAAGAACTTCTGACATTTTGAATTATTTCTGTGGTGCTGCAGTTTTTATGGTATAAATATTTATAACCTCGTTCAATGATCAAAAGAGATGAAAAATTCATTGTTTAAAGAGAATTCAGGAGTCAGAGTTATGCTGCAAATATACTCTTACACATTTATTCATTCAACTAACATTTTTTAAGAACATTATGTGCTGTGCAAGTGATACAAAGAGCACCAAGTAAGATGTCTACCTTAATGAATATTTCTAGGGATTAAGGTGAGGATACTAAAGAGGTCCTTTGTTTCTCCTCAGAGAAATGAATAAGCACATGGATTCACATTTTAATATAAAAGAACGAGGTTAAGGAGGAGTAAATCCTTTCTCATGTTAAAAAATACCCTGGGTTGGTTATGAGGGTAGTGTCAGGGGAGTGTCATCTCCTCGGTTTTGTCTCGTCTCAGTAAAAATTTGAAGCAAGGGACACTAAAGCCCTCGGCACATCACTGCTCTGGGACAGTGTTATAGCTCCCTCAGTTTTATTTAGAAAATAAAGGAAAATACATCCTCGAAGGACTCA
>SJXQ01002329.1:165593-249127 GCA_006408695.1 Aepyceros melampus
CCCGGGCCCTTGGCTCCTCTTTTTGTCTGTTTTTTCCTCCCTCTGGGCCTGCCCTATGTAAACTGGGCAGGAGTGCTGTTTGTTCTACCTGAGGTCCTCACTCCAGTCCTACAGTAGTATCTCTCAGTTTCAACCCACGGTTCTTGTTTTGTAGTTCTGTTTCTGTAGTTTTGGGAAACGAGGACTGGGACTCAGGAAACTGCAATTCCACCTTCTGTTTTCTACCACTTTACAAAGCCAGCCTCCTGCTTGACCCCTTTAAAGTCATCAGCACTAGCTGGCAGCTCTCAAAGTTCTGAATTCTGCAGCATTCTTCTCCCAAACATTTCCCCGCCTTATCCTGATAACCACTTTCTTGTTAATGCATTTATTTTAATTGAAGGATAATTACTTTACAATATTGTGATGGTTTCTGCCATACATCGGCCATAGGTATACACGTGTCCCCTCCCTCCGAAACTTCTCTAACTCCCCACCACTTCCCTCCAGGTTGTCACAAAGCACCAGCTTGGGGTGCCCTGAGTCACCCATCAGACTTTTTAAAGTTTTATTAATTCCTACTTCTCCTTGTTCCCAGAGCATTAAGGGAGGATCAGAGGGCTAGCTGCATCTTTATAGTTTATGTTCACAACACACTACGTTTTCTTGCCCTTCGGTCTTCAATACTTAGCTCAAAATTATTTCTATGAAAATCTTTGTTAAAATAATGAGGGGTTTTTGACTGCATCCCAACTGTAACATTAAGTATTTACTCGACAAAAAGCATATTAAGTTGACTTCTATTTGCTGCTGCTGCTGCTAAGTCGCTTCAGTCATGTCCGACTCTGTGTGACCCCGTCCCGGGACTCTCCAGGCAAGAACACTGGAGTGGGTTGCCATTTCCTTCTCCAATGCAGGAAAGTGAAAAGTGAAAGTGAAGTCGCTCAGTCGTGTCCGACTCCTAGTGACCCCATGGACTGCAGCTTACCTGGCTCCTCCATCCATGGGATTTTCCAGGCAGGAGTACTGGAGTGGGGTGCCATTGACTTCTATTTAGGCTTCAAAAATATTAGTCATTATCAGGGTCACAATAACCTAATCTGCATTCAGTAATATTCAATTCAGAGCACTAAAATTCTTTTGGTCTGCAAACTTTTGATAGTAATTATTTGTGGTATATTATTTAAGTACTCATACTTGCCATAAGTGAATTAATATTTGGAAAACATTTAGAATAGCATCTAACACATAGAGAGGAGTATGTGTGTATATTCACACACACACACATATATATATTTACTATATAAATGAAATAAAACATAAAATATTTTACCACTCTTCTGCAAATAGGTAGGTACACTCTAAAATTCGATAACTATTTTATATTTACTACATTGAGTCTCCCAGCACTCATTCAACAACAAATACTCATTGTTAGAAGTCTCTGTTTTTATGGATCTTATGGAGAGAATGTCTGCAACCATGCAGCAAAATTTTGGCCAGTTCTTACATCTTCACTGCTGCCCATGGTTCACAGTACTACATAGGGTATGACCGTACCACCATCATCTAACTTGCAATGACCTTATGTAAGCATACTCTGAATACTTCCATTCAGATCACATTCCAGGCTTGGAGAGTATCTTCCCATTTGCTGATTTGATCCCTGTAAAAAAATCACCTTTCACACTTCTAAAATGTTTTGAAGTGTATAATCTGCTCTAACTATCATAACTTACTAGATATTTTATTTGATTAGAACTGAAAAAAGTCAACATTACTTCTGGATGATATGTGGGGTTTTAAGAACTTTTAATAATTCTGAGAAGATATTAACATTTTCTTCCAGAAGTTAGAATCCTGAATGACTGTTCTCCTTGTGTATGAAGCTGGTGTTTTTATACTTAAACATCTGAGATCCATAGGAGAGCTTTATCCTATGAAATAAGTGATAATTTCTGGTACTTCTGTGGGTTCATCTATGAATATTGTATATGCATGTGGTAGTAAACATACTCTGGGCAAAAGGGATTCCTTTAATCTTCCATCCAAAAATATAGTTTTTCCATAAATAATATTACTTTTAAAATTCCTGAATAACATGCATTGGTTAATCTGCATCCAGAGTGAATAACTACTTGACCTAGGGAAAATTTCTGAATCCTATAACAATTATCTCTTCCCCTACATCTACCTCAAGTCTGAATTGGCTAGATTCTAATAAGCTTTGAGTGTTTGCAGCAGACACCATGGAACTCTGAAATCAAGGGTTCCTAACCTATACCATGCTCTATTTATCACATTTCCCACAGCTGCACAGTTTTTCTAGAATTCGATTAAATATAAGAGCATAAACATTACTGGAAAATAGAGTTTGTGAACCCTGTTGTGTGTTCTGTCAGCCCTTAACATTATTCTCAGTTGTTTAGTTACATAAAAAGAATTCCTTCTAATTTTCAGACAGATGTATATAAATACATCAAATCTTTAGGAAATCATCCTGCAGATAAACTGATTCCCATGGATATCATAGCAAGTTATAGGGCCTCCCTGATGGCTCCATGGTAAAGAATCCACCTGCCAAGCAGGAGAGGTGGGTTCAGCCCTTGGGTTGGAAATTTCCCTTGAAGAAGGGAATGGCAACCCATTCTTGTATTCCTGCCTAAAAATCCCCCAAGACGAGCCTGTCAGGCTACAGTCCATGAGGTTCCAGAGTCAGACACAACTTAGCGACTCAACAACACTAGGTGTACATCCTGCTACTGTACTTTCCAGGCTGATTTAGAATCCACCATAATGAGACGCGTCCTGACCCTCCCAGGAACCCCAAATGTTCTCCAAGCTACTTTAAAATGCCAAGCATTAGACACTAAAGACCCTCACTAAATGCAAAAGGAAAAGAAATAAATCCTTTTAATTGATACTAAAGATGGAATGTAATATTTCCTCTTCCATATGAAACTCAAAAGAAGTAAGCTTTTCTTGTGGGTTTGGAAAGAATTAACAAGAGTGAGACAAGATTCTTGATTCATTTGTAGAAACATATTAATTTTAATTTTTATTATCTGAGCCTAAACTATGACATTTAGCTAAGGACCACTTTTATTTTAATCATCTATGAAGAATCCATTATATGTCAGGCACTTAGGTGTCATTGTTCCTTCTGATGAAAGCAGCAAAGAAAAGTCAACTGAAAGCAGAGTAAGGAAGGAGAACTCCAAGTTTTGTTTGTTACAAACTGAGTACTTTGTTAAAACAAAAGGAAAATTTGCAATTATATAATCCAAACTTGTTTATACAACCACTCTGTTAGAATTTAGGAAAACCAAGAATATTTACCAAATATTTCATTGTAAGTTACAGTATTCTCTTTACTCTTTCCATACTCTGCATGTGTCTGTGAGAAGAAACCATGTGCTCCAATAAAAATAATTTATGAGTCATTTATAATAGTACCCAAACCCATAGAGGAGAGTGAAAATTTGGCTTAAAACTCGAGTAAAAATGAAGATCACGGCATCTGGTCCCATCACTTCATGGTAAATAGATGGGGAAACAATGTAAACGTGACAGACTTTATTTTCTTGGGCTCCAAAATCATTGCAGATGGTGACTGCAGCCATGAAATTAAAAGATGCTTGTTCCTTGGGAGAAAGGCTATGATAAACCCAGACAGCATATTAAAAAGCAGAGACATTACTTGCTGACAAAGGTCTGTCTAGACCAAGCTATGTTTTTTTTTTGTAGTCATGTATGGATGTAAGAGTTGGACCATAAAGAAAGTTGAGCACTGAAGGATTGATGCTTTTGAATTGTGGGGTTGGAGAAGACTCTTGAGAGTCCTTTGGACTGTGAGGAGATCAAGCCAGGCCATTCTAAAGGAAATTAACTCTGAATATTCATTGGAAGGACTGAGGCTGAAGCTGAAGCTCCAATAATTTGGCCACCTGATGTGAAGAGCTGACTCATTTAGAAAAGCCCTGATGCTAGGAAAGATTGAAGGCAGGAGAAGAAGGGGATGACAGAGAATGAGATAGTTGGATGGCATCGCCGACTTAATGGACATGAATTTGAGCAAGCTCCAAGAGATGGTGAAGGACAGGGAAGCCTGGTGTGTTGCGGTCCATGGGGCTGCAAAGAGTCGGACAAAACTGAGTGACTGAATGACAGAAACAAACCTATAGAAATAAGTTAAAGATATAAAACATTTTCAGATAGTATAAAGACAAAATAGTCTTGTACTTATTTTGTATATATCAGAGAATAAACTACCCAAATAAGCCATTGGCTTATTTTCTCAAACTCTGTGTAGGAGAAACCACTAGGTGACAGTGTGACTTTATAACAAAATGAGTTCACCATTTCTGAATTCACATTAACCCTCAGATTTGAAAGTTGAGCATTTAGGCTTAAGGTGTGTTTACTTTTGGAGACAAAAAATACCACTTATAGAGTTGCTTCCAGGTAAGAAAAACAAGAAGTTTAAAAGGTTAAAATAGGGCTTCCCTGGTGGCTCAGCAGTGAAGAATCCACCTGCCAGTGCAGGAGATATGGGTTTGACCCCTGATCCAGAAAGATTCCACATGCTGTGGAGCAACTAAGCCCGTGCACCACCACTATTGAGCTTGCACGCTGCAGCTGGTGAAGTCTGAGAGCCCTAGAGCTCATGCTCTGCAACAAGAAAAGTTACCTCAATGAGAAACCTATGAATGGCAAATAGCACTAGAGAAAAGCCTGTGCAGCAATGAAGGCCTGGCACAGCCAAAAATTAATCAATAAAATTATAAAAATAAAGGTTGAAAGATTTGCTATTATCCATGCTGACTCAAATTTTTTTCTCCACAGTATAACAGGATTTTCAGTAAGAGATGTTTTTCATCATGCAGCAGAAAATCTCCTGTTTACAGGTTTTCATTATCTCAGGTGTTGTTGCTGGCTTCTAGATTTTTCTAGGTGGTTCTTCATTAAATTACTCATTCATGTCTATTCCTCAACCATCTAAGTTTTGAAACAAAGTAGCATTTCACATTTGTATATTTATTTTACAGAAAATGAAATAGACATTATTTTTGTTTAATTATATGTACAATTTGGGGAGATAAGCAGTTATACCACATTATTGAAAGATGTTGGATATGTGGCTTAATAGTTAATATAAGCTTTTATAAGGGATCCAAGAAACCCATCAACTATTGTATTGGAGTTCTTTCTCCTCCCAAAGCATTTGAACTAAGATTTTAACTATGGAAATATTATCTATGTTAAAATAATCACAGTCATGTGTAATAAAGAATTTGGCTGGCCTGTGTCCCTGGTTCTTAGAAAGTAAGCTCTAAATTCTTGACATTTCCTGAGTCACTGGGATGTCTTTTTATTCATAGCAGGCTCCTAAAACAGTGCCTGATAGCTTACACTAATGAGGTGACTCATGGTGGGCCCCTTCGTAGTTTACACTAACATAGTTAATTCTAGTGATGGATGACTCAGTAAGATGAGGGGCTGACAATGTTAGAAAGACAAAGAGTATAATTAGATTATTGGGGCTTTGAACATGTGTCATTAACTCTACTTCTGTGGGAGGAAAAAGAGCAGCAGATTGAGTTCAACCATGTGGCCAGTGGCTCAGTTTTGCCTACAGAATGAAACCCAATAAAATTCTGGACATGGAACTCAGGTAAGTTTTCCTGGTTGGCAATAGTAAATATTGTCATATAGCGAGGTGTTGGGAGATCATTGCTTCCTGACACACGTGTGGACCCCTCTCAGATTTTACCTGATGTGTCTGTTTCTTTGGCTGGTTTTAATCTATATCTGCAGGCAAAGGAATGTTCCCTGCCATCAATCCATCAGCCATTGCAGCACCCAATGGAGCATCCTGAGGAGAATTCAGAATAGAGAAAAAAGAGATACTAGCCCTAGATAGTTAAGATGCATATCAAAGAAATAATTTCATTTAGCCCAGACTCTATGCATCTTCCCATACATAGATAAGCTCTAAAATTATTACCTTGATATGCCTATTTTTTGTGTGTGATTAGCAGTAATCTTTCAATGTTCAGCTACATGAGGTTTTTAAATTTTATTTTATTTTTAGTAAAACTCTTACTGGCTCCTCCCTTACTTTTTGGAACAATTCCTCAGAGTTTTATGAAAGGCTGATTCCTAGGCTATGACGCTCAGAAAGATCACTGAATAAAATATAACTCTAAACTTTTAGGCTGAGCATTTTTTTCAGTTGACATCAGCTCAGTTCAGTCACTCAGTTGTGTCCTACTCTTTGCATGGACTGCAGCATGCCATGCTGTCCATCACCAGCTCCCAGACTTTATTCAAACTCATGTACATGACTCAGTGATGCCATCCAACCATCTCATCCTCTGTTGTCCCCTTCTTCTCCTGCCTTCAATCTTTCCCAGCACCATGGTCTTTTCCAATGAGTCAGTTCTTCACATCAGGTGGCCAAAGTATTGGAGTTTCAGCTTCAGCATCAGTCCTTACAATGAATATTCAGGACTGATTTCCTTTTAGGATGGACTGGTTGGATCTCCTTGAAGCCCAAGGGACTCTCAAGAGTCTTCTCCAACACCACAGTTCAAAAGCATCAATTCTTTGGCACTCAGCTTTCTTTATGACCCAACTCTCACATCCATACATGACTACTGGGAAAACCATAGCTTTGACTAGATGGATCTTTGTTGGCAAAGTAATGTCTCTGTTTTTTAATATGCTGTTTAGGTTGGTCATAACTTTCCTTCCAAGGAGTAAGGTCTTTTAATTTCATGGCTGCAGTTACCTTCTGCTGTGATTTTGGAGCACAAAAAAAATAGTCTCTCATTGTGTCCATTGTTTCCCTATCTATTTGCCATGAAGTGATAGGACCAGATGCCATGATCTTAGGTTTCTGAATGTTGAGTTTTAAGCCAACTTTTTCACTCTTCTCTTTCACTTTCATTATGAGGTTCTTTAGTTCTTCTTCACTTTCTACCATAAGGGTGGTGTCATCTGCATATCTGAGGTTATTGATATTTCTTCCAGCAATCTTGATTCCACCTTGTACTTCATTCAGCCTGACATTTTGCATGATGTACTCTGCATATAAGTGAAATAAGCAAGGTGACAATATACAGCCTTGATGTACTCCTTTCCAAAACAAACAAACAAACAAACAAATTCTAAACACTGGCAGAGGACACCAGGCACCCAGAAAGGAAAGATACTTTCCTAATAAAATAAGAGGTATTTGAGGTTGACCAAAACCCAAGCTAAGAACGTGTAGATATAGCCTGTGTATTTGTGGGTTTAGGCTTCTATAGCCAGAGGTTCTGTCTGAAAGTGTTACACGGGAGGTGTGAGAAGTGGCCTTTAGCTGAGTGGGAGAATTCACTCTTCTTGACAAAAGCTAGGGCCAGATAAAACTTGTTTCACTCTTTCAGTGTAAATTAGACAAAGCCAAAGTCTGCAAGTAGCCTAACAGAATAATTTCTGTAGACCAATATAAACTGCTGACAATCACACATAGCATGGCAGTATTACCACAATATCTCGAAGGAAGACAATCATCATATAAGACCAAGAGCAGAAATAGCTATGACTGTGTTAAGAACAGTTTAAGTGGGAACTTTGAGTCCTGGTAGACTGATAGAGAATAATAATGACAATTATAAAGACCTTCACATTAGGAAGAGTCATTTCTCACCAACCAGTGTGGGATTAAAAGAGAAAAGAATTCACAGAAGATGAATAGAAGCTGTATAAGCAAAAGAGAGATAACTGAGCCAGAATAGTCAATCTCAGTCACATTCAACAAAAGTTTTGTTAGCTGTTAGTGAATAAGTTAAAACCAGAACTCTACTATGTTTTATTTATAGTTTACAGATATAACTTGTTCAAGTTAACTATATAATGAACTGTATAGTTAACATTCCAACTGGTCAGTCCATTGCTTCTCAATGAATCCTTTGTTACTTTATGTAAGTCTCAAGCTTAAGATCCCCTAACTTGGAAGGCAATACATTATAGCGAGCTGTGGCACAGGTAGAATGCAAGAGCACAGTATGCAAGCTGGTTTTTTCCTGCATATCTATTAGATATCTCATAGACATAATGAAAAGTATGAGCTAGAATGATTACAATCTCCCTGTAATCACTGAGATTATGTAAATACATATCTTGCTTTGTTAGACTTGAACAGAAAATTGAGGGAAAGTACTCGATTTTGGATGTTTAATTGTCCATGCTTAATTATTTTTGGAATTCACTATTTCCCCTGTTAAAAGTGGGAACGTACAAATCTTAATGTCAAAGAGTGCAGTTATCTTGAGGTGTGCACCATCTTAGAAATGCCCATCATTGCAAAGAGTATTATTATCCATCAGAATTGGCACAATTCTGTAAAGTTTGTTACTTTATAAATTCAGGAAGAAATTTGATATAGGAATCCAGCCTTTGAGGAAAGATAGCAGTATCTTTTGAACTGTGTTGTTGGAGAAGACTCTTGAGAGTTCCTTGGACTGCAAGGAGATCAAACCAGTCCATCCTAAAAGAAATGTGTCCTGAATATTCATTGGAATGACTGATACTGAAGCTGAAACTCCAATACTTTGGCACCTGATGCGAAGAACTGACTCATTGGAAAAGACCCTGATGCTTGGAAAGATTGAAGGCAGGAGGAGACAGGGATGACAAAGGATGAGATGGTTGGATGGCATCACTGACTCGATGGACATGAGTTTGAGCAAGCTCCAGAAGTTGGTAATAGACAGGGAAGCCTGGCATGCTGCAGTCCATAGGGTTGCAGAGAGTCAGACATGCTGAGTGACTGAACTGAACTGATCTTTAGAGAACAGCCAAATGAGAGGCTCAGTTTTCATATGTGCTTTATGTTTATGATCATGATCCTTCTCTTACAAGGACATCACTTTCCAGTCATAGCAATGAGATTTCTTTATCCTCTAAGACCACCCAGTAATGTTCTTCCTTGTCTGTTTTTACTGAAGCTGGAGGCCATAATCCAGGAGTCAAGAAACTGGGTTCTTTTTTCTCATTCTATTAGCAGATTTGCCATGACTCCTTGGGACTTTTTTTTTTTTTTTCCTTTCTGCCTGTTTTCTCAAATGCAAAGTTAAGATGATATTTTTTTTCTCTCTTCTAAGCAGGATGTAGCTGGGAAAGGTCTATGAGGTTCTTAGGAAAACATGTAGCATAAATGAAAGGTATCAATACTATTTCATTTTTCTCTAGGTTAATTCTAGTTTAAGGGGGAAATCCAGGAATATGGGCAAGTAAGAAGGTGGCCTCAAGAGTAATTTGGTAAATGTTTTAGAAAAATAAACCTCTCCCCCCTGATCTTTGAGGCTTTAGTAGGAATAAATAGAAACACTCAGCAGGCGACTCACCAGAAGATCTGTTTGCTGGTTGAACATGGCAGGGCAGTCACAGTTTCCAGCTCAGGAATCTAGAGAGGAAGGCAAAGTGTGATTGTAATGAAGAGATGAAAAAGCCTGGAATAAAATGATGGTCAAAAGAATAAAGGGAAGAAGTAGATGTCCAAGATCTTAGAGTAACTTAAAACTTTATACCTTTATTTTAGAGATGTCTCACTGCTAATATTCACTACGTAGAATAGCCAGTGATTTTGGTTAAGGACTTAGAAGGAAGCAGTCAGTGTTAACTTTTTTGAGAACTTTGATGAAAGAGATTTTTTAAGGTATGCTTTTCATGGAGAATTAAGGAGGATTTCATTCTTACTTTCATTGTGTATGTTGGACCCACATTTTCCTTTGGTTTCAACCTCTTAATATAAGTATTTACCTCCTTATAATTTGTATTACCATCCAGCATTCTGTCCACTCCAATCCATTTGACACATTGTGACCAGAATAATCCCAATATTACAGCTCCTCGACTGAAATCTTTTAGTGATCTCCCATTTGTTACCAAATAAAGTACAAATTCTTTGTTTAAAAATCTAAAGCCATGACAGTTTACCTCTTCTTCATCTCACACCTTTTCCCAATATAATATCTAAGGTCTGGTCATTATAGGTTTTTCTTTAGACCCTGATTAGGTTTATACCTTACTTACTTTGGACTTTACATATACCTTTTTCTCTAACTTTCATGTTTATTTGATCCTTTTTAAAAACAATTTATGAAAGCTCATCCAGGAAATTTCAGACCATGTCCCACCTCCTATCTCCACAATAAATTCCATGAAAGCTCATCCAGGAAATTTCAGACCGTGTCCCACCTCCTATCTCCACAGTAAATTCCATGATCCCTCCATTTGAAGGACTTCCCTAGTGGCTCAGTGGTAAAGAATGTGCCTCCAATGCAGGAGATGCAGATTTGATCCCTGGTTCAGAAAGATTCCCTGGAGGACAGCTTGGCAACCCACTCCAGTATTCTTGCCTGGAGAATCCCATGGACAGAGGAGCCTGGCAGGCTGCAGTCTATAGTGTCAGAAAGAGCTGGACACGACTGAAGTGACTGAGCACGCATGCTCCATTTGAAAATCAGCCCTTTCATATGAAACTAGCTTACAGCATTTTTCATGCCCTGTTCACATAATTACTTATATCATACTTCATTTATTCATCATCTTTCCCCATTTATGTAGTCATTCGTCAACATTTAATGAACCTATATTATATGTCAGACTGGTGCTATATTACATGTCAGGCTACTGAGCCTATATTACATGGCAAATAGAGACATAAGACCCAATATTCGCTCTTCTTGGTCTTGCAGACCAGTGAGAACACAAACATGTAAACAATTAAAATGCACTGTGAAAACTGATACAAAGAAGTGATGCATCAAATGCAATGTAAGCAGAATAGAGGGAATGCCTAATCTATAGTAAGTAGCATCTGAGTCTAATGAAAATAACATCAATATAGAGTAGCAAAATAAAGTATCTTGCTAATTATTATGAAGTGTACTAAGTTTCCCTCCAGTAAAATTATAATCACCCCTTCCAGAACAGGGAACAAGTCTCAGAGAATTTGCTCTTTGGTCATTGTCACAGCTGTTAACTAGCATAGCCAGGATAACCCGTATCTCTGTTGGAAAGATAAGTGCCAGAACATAGGGACAGGAAGGGGATGGAGGAGTGGTAATTGGAGAGAGAGATTCTACGAGGTACTAGAAAACAAGGTATTTGATTTTGGAAATCAGATTTAACCCAAGTTTCTTTCTCATGCATTGTTTATATAGTAGTATCTTTAATGTTGTTGAATGTAGGTGCAAAGAAAATTTAGACTACACCAAGTTAAAGTCACTGGAATTTTAGTGAACTTAGTAAATAAAATTCCCTTTTCCCATGCAGGTTTGTAATAAATGCAAAAATTTGGTAATCTATGAGACAGCTCTCCTCAGATCTACTGCTCTGTATGGAATGAAAAGCTTTGACAATTTCAACCATTCAACATTTAACTTTTACTTGAAGGTATTACTGGCATTTTGTGGGGCTTGAGGTCTAGATTCAAGGGGGAAGTGAAGCTTAAAGAACATTGCTTGTCACCATATATGGTTCAGTTCAGTCGCTCCGTCGTGTCAGACTCTGCAACTCCATGGACTGTAGCACGCCAGGCCTCCCTGTCCATCACCAACTCCCAGAGTCTACCCAAACTCATGTCCATTAAGTCGGTGATGCCATCCAACTATCTCATCCTCTGTAGTCCCCTTCTCCTCCTGCCCTCAATCTTCCCCAGCATCAGAGTCTTTTAAATTATGGTAGAAACTGCAAAAGAGTTACTCAATCCAGAAGCTACTTGGGATTTCCATCGTCTTAGGATAACCAAGAGATTAGTTTGAGGGTTCAAGGTAGAACCTCCCAGATGTGCATACTTTGTTTTACTTTTGGAAAAACCTCTCAAAATATGCAGCCATTTTTAGTGTGTTTTTTTTTTTAACATTTATATCCAAGTTCTATTTTGTTACACTGGATCTTGTTTGATACATGCCTAGGCTCCAGAATTAAACTATAAAGGTAGCTATAAAATATCCTATACTCTCTGATGGTTGAGAGATGGAATGGAAAAAGTATTTGAGTATGTAAATCATGGGATTTTATGACTATATTAGTGAATAAATATTGAAGTTATACTAGAAGCATAGACACTTTATAGAGAAGTAAACAATGTCTTACAAATGTGTTGAAATAGCAAAGTGATGAATTTGTTGATTATGACACATAGAATGCTGTTAGTTGCCTTGGTACAGTATTTAGTCTAATTTTCCAAATCCCTGTCCTTCCTCAAATAATGTAGATCTCTGAAATAATGGATAGAAATTGAGATAAGGGAGAATGATACTGTTACTCTATTAGAATGAATAAATTTCAGGATAAAGAAAATGGAAAATACAAAGGTGATTGTAGAAAACTTAAGGAGTTTTCTAAGCATAATTAAAAAAAAAAGTGCTTAACAGTGACAAATTTCTCTCTGCTCTTTTCACATTACTTAAAAAAGAACTCCAAATTTCAGTATCTCTAATGGAAATAAATTTAAAATTTAAATGTGTGGAAATAGAAATGACCTCTAGCCCAAAGCTAGAGATTTTGAGATATTCAAAGAGCTTCATTAAATTGTCAAGGCCATGTAAACCACAGACAGTGGAGCCAAGAGGAGTTTTAGGGTTTGAATTCATTGTTCTTTTCAAGAGTTGGTACTACTTCTCTGCCTTTAATAAATTAGTAGATGGAGGGCCACTACCTCTTCTTGAACATGCTCTGCTATAGTAAGTTTAATTCTGATCTCTCATTTAATTATCTCAAAAAGGCCTCCCATCTCTCTCTCCTCTTCTGAAGTTAAAAAAATAATCATGATCCAGGGAAAAGAGACCTTTCACTTTTCTCCTCTGTGATTTTTTCCTTTTGACTTTTCCTCCAACTTTCCGGGAATGGCAGGGCTGTTTCGTCAGTATTTTTCCACCAGGGATAAGACCATTTACCCTGTCCTGCAGATGCTCAAATAAAACTGTGCTACTCTTTGTCTTCCTCTTTCCATGCTTCTTCTCCCTCTTCCTTTTCTTCCCCGCTTTGCTTTCTCTTTCTTAATTAGGTTCAAGGCAAGATAGATGTCTATGCTCCCAGTCCATTGTCCTGCAGATGCAATCTATGGCAAGGCCAAAAATGCTCTTTTTAAATGAGAGACCTAGTTGTCGACATGAGCACAGTGAGAAATAACCCCCTCAAAGTTTTCTATTTCTCATTAACTTTTAAAAGCCTTGCTGACTACGTGTGCTCATTACACTGAGTTGTAAATGATGTTTGAAGACAATGATTCCAGCCCACTCAGAGCACAAAGAGAATACAAACAAGCATTTTGCAATTGCTTTTCCAAGGTGATACATGCTATAATATTGAGCTGAGTTACTGCTATGGAATTTTGAAGTCCCAGAAGCCTCAAACTACTGAAAAGCAAACACAAAATGAAAATATACTATTTGTTCCCTGTTAACTCTCTTACGTCTCACCAACTGAATAAATATAAATAAAAGCTCCCTTCTCTACAATAAAGTGCCATATGAGGAACTCTGACTTCTTATCTCCTCTTCCAAATAACTTTTGTTTCTTCTCTGTCCTGTTATTAACAACTCTTTTTAATAGTGGAAACCAAACCCCTAAGTGACTAATGCTGGCTATTGAGTAAATAGGACAGATGCCACCATAGTCACTTCCTTTCCTAGACAAATTGAATTCACTTTATGTTGCTATTTATAATAAATATTATTATAATTTTCTTTTTCATCTGAACATTGCAGTGGCATTTGGGTGACTGAAAGGGTGACAATCTGGAGCATCATAATTGTGGCTATTTCTTATGGTCTTCCGAGCAGGGAATCTGTCATATCAAAAGGCCCTTAATTCATCACCAGAAACTCCAATGATGATGTCTTTCAGTAGGAAATTGTCTCTGAAAATTAATTTCTATCAAGAGAAATGGTTTCTTTTGAAGTCAAAAAATAGATGCATGCATTATAAGTAGCCTTCATGCTTAACGTGGAACCTTGGGATGAGCAGCATAAATATTATCCTAAGTATATTAACCTTACAGCATTAGGGGACTGAACTATGATGCATAATGAGGAAAAATAAATGACTCCAGAGAGTGCATTTTGATATTGATTACCTGAAAATAATAGGCCTTCACACATTAATCATTCTTATGTTGAGAAAACTCATTTTTAGAGAAATCTATTCCACCGAAAAGCTCTTTAACAGATTTTTCTAGGTTAGCAGTCCGAGGAAGTACAAAGGTGTGTGCTTGCTAAGTCCAACTCTGTGACCCCATGTACTGTAACCCGCCAGGCTCCTCTGCCCATGAGATTCTCCAAAGTGACAAAACAGTGTTGTCTACAAAAGCGCCGGCTAGTGTAGATCCTGTAAGTGTGCTCAGTAGAGCACCCTCCTTGCCACCTCAGATAGGAACTGTCATGCCTGCGGTCACTACTGAGTTCCTCCAGGTTTTCACTAGAGGTGGGAGGAGGTGAGTGCGCTCGGCTTCTCTTGGACTTTTCCTCCGTTACAAAGATGACTATCATTTCTTGACTGTCATGGTTACTGTGTTCACGTCCATCATTTTTGTAGCAACTGCCTTAATTCCTGAGCTTTTGCTGTAGCTCTCCAGGCTAGGGCTACGGCTCACCATCTCTGGGGTCTTGAGACATGATATCCTTCCAGTGATGCCTCTTCTTCTAAGAGCTGCCTGGAGCTTCTTGCTCCTTATTTTGTTATCAGGGGCTCCCACTTCTTTCCTAGCATTGATTCTGCTAATGTTGGGAATACCTGGGAGAATTTATTCAACCAAAATGTGTGCTGTGTTTATCATGCCCAGAGAGTTGTGGCCTTTTCCAGTTTCCTTTATTTCAGGGTTGGAGATAGAATCTGAGAGGAATTCAGGCCCCAAGAGACCCTTGTGGAGGGAAGACACCTCATGCACTCCCTCTTATATTATCTCCTGACCTTTGGAGGTAAGCTGTTAGACATGGTCAGAATTCCCAGGTTAAAAATTGCCAGTTTGACTCTTTGCTTTTTGGAGTCTCTCTGAATTATGAAAATATGTTAGACTGGTGTCCATGATTTTAGATAAACCAACTTAAGGGAATTATTAATGGGAACTAGGCAACATAGCACACTGAAATCAGATGGTCCACCTTAGAACCCTTGCCTTGCCATCCACCAGAGGCTACGTTACTGAAAAGAACCTTTGGAAAGCAAGGATTAAAATGTTTGAATCAATAGCCAGTTATAGAACACATTATGAGAGGGAAAACCCAAAACCCTATTTATAATAGTAATAAAAAAGATTAAATACCTAGGGATAAGCAAGAAACGTAGAAAAACATATATTAGTAACACCTTGAAATCCTTCTGAAAGATGCTAGAGTACACTTGAACAAATGGAAAGACACCCTGCCCTTGGATATGATGACTCAATATCCTAAAGCAGAGAGTTATCTCTAAGTTAACTTATAAATTACACAAAATCTCAATAAAAATACCAACAGGCTTTATTACAGAGTTAGAAAAGTTCACACTGAAGTTCATTAAGAAGAACAAACATTAAGAAGAATTGAAGTTCACACTGAAGTTCATTAAGAAGAATATCTAAGAGAAACTAAAAATAGATAAAACTGAGAGAAGGACTAGCCTTATCAGACATTAACACACACTATAAAGCCTCTATAATTAAAACAGTATGTTCTGTGATGTGAATAGAGAGACCTATCTGTGGAAAAGAATAGAAAGCCCAAAAATGTACCCAAATAGATAAAGAATCTCAAATCACAGGAACAAAAATGGATATATTAATAATCAATATTGTTACCACAGGGTAGCCATTTGAGTAAAAACAATCAGACCCATATCTCATTTTTCATAAGACTAAATTCCAAATGAATTAGAGATTTGAATGTAAAAAGAGAAACCATATAAGTATTAGAAGGAAAAGAAGTGAATTCTCTTTAACCTTAGTGTAAGGACTTTATAACTATGAATAAAAGTCAGAAGCAATAAAAGACTAATACATTTGACCAAATGGAAATTAAAATTACTTCATGACGAAAAACAAAAACAAACAAACAAAAAAAAAAAAACACAGCACGTAAAATCAAAAGAGAACTGATAACTTGGGAAAAAATATTTGCAACACGTACCACAGGGCCAAAGGTTAATATTTCCAATACATTTTTAAAAATCCTTAAAATTGAGCAAAAAAGGACTAAAAACCTAATAGAGAAATAGTAAAAACAGACAATTCACAAATATATATATTTTATAAATGACCCTTAAACATATGAAAAAATACTCACATTCATACATGAAATAATAAAAATTAACACACCACTGAGGTACCACTTACCACCTATAAGATTAGAAAAAATTGAAAAATCTAACAACAGCTTAGGTTATTAGCAAGGCTTTGGGGAATTGGTACTCTAAAATTACCAGAGAGAATGCAAATTGGTATAAGACTTCTGGAGAGAAATTTGGCAATAACAAAACAGCTCATTACCTTATATTTTTGTCCAATGGTCCTACTTCTAAAAATTTAAGATACATTTCAAACAACATGAAAATACATATGCACAATGTTATTCATTATTGCCTTGTTTGTAATTCCAAAATACAGTAAGCAATCTGAATGCCCAGACAGTGGAGAGTAGTTAGATAAGTTATGATACATTCAGAGAATGGAATACAATGCAATTGAAAGAAGAAATGAGGAATATCTCTGAATTTACAAGGAGTGATTGTTAGCATATATTATTCAATAAAAAATAATTTGTGAAAGATTGCTTTTAGTATGTAGCCTTTTTTTTTCAATTAAAAAATGTGGAAAGGACTATATGAAATATACAGGTATATGCTTATTTGTGCAAAAAGAAACATGGAAAGAACAAATCAGAAACTAGTAAGAACAAGGGCCAACTCATTGAAAAAGACTATCAGGCTGGAAAAGATTGAAGGCAAACAGAGAAGAAGTGGCAGAGGAAAAGATGGTTAGACAGTATCACTGACTCAATGGACATGAATTTGAGCAAACTCTGGGAGATACTTTGTTATCTCCAGAACAGAGGAACCTGGCATGCTGCAGTCCATGGAGTTGCAAAGAGTTGGACAGGACTTAGTGACTGAACAATAGCAATAAAAGTGGTTTTCTAGAGGCTATATGGCAGAAAGCAAAGAAGAACTAAAGAGCCTCTTGATGAAAGTGAAAGAGGAGAGTGAAAAAGTTGGCTTAAAGCTCAACATTCAGAAAGCTAACATCATGGCATCCGGTCCCATCACTTCATGGCAAATAGATGGGGAAACAGTGGAAACAGTGACAGACTTTATTTTGGGGGGCTCCAAAATCACTGAAGATGGTGAGTGCAGCCATGAAATTAAAAGATGCTTGCTCCTTGGAAGAAAAGTTATGACCAACCTAGACAGCATATTAAAAAGCAGAGACATTACTTTGCCAACAAAGGTCCATCTAGTCAAAGCTATGGTTTTTCCAGTAGTCATGTATGGATGTGAGAGTTGGACTATAAAGAATGCTGAGCACTGAAGAACTGATGTATTTGAACTGTGGTGTTGAAGAAGGCTCTTGAGAGTCCCTTGGATAGCAAGGAGATCCAACCAGTCCATCCTAAAGGAAATCAGTCCTGAGTGTTCATTGAAGCTGAAACTCCAGTGCTTTGGCCACCTCATGCGAAAAACTGACTCATTGGAAAAGACCCTGATGCTGGGAAAGACTGAAAGCAGGAGAAGGGGATGACAGAGGATGAGATGGTTGGATGGCATCACCGACTCAATGGACATGAGTCTGAGTAAACTCCGGGAGTTGGGGATGTATAGGGAGGCCTGGCGTGCTGCAGTCCATGGAGTCGCAAAGAGTCAGACACGACTGAGAGACTGAACTGAACTGAGAGTCTTTAGACAGGGAATGTGATAAAAAGAATGAGGGAGGGGTATATGGTAGAGGGGATGAGAAAGATCAGTGCTTCTCTAAGTCCACCTTTGAGTAGTTTTGACTTTTAGAAGCAGGTTAATGTTTCACATGCTCAAAAAAAAAAAAACAAAAACAAAACAAAAAAAACCCCGAAAGGTAACAACAATGAGGATGGAATCCAAAAGTAACAAATGAATCTAACTATTACAAATGAGTAAAACAACCACACTGAAGTGGGTGAGGAATTAGTGAAAGCTGCAATGGCACCCCATTCCAGTACTCTTGCCTGGAAAATCCCATGGATGGAGAAGTCTGGCAACAGTCAGACACTACTGAGTGACTTCACTTTCACTTTTCACTTTCATGCCTTGGAGAAGGAAATGGCAACTCACTCCAGTGTTCTTGCTTGGAGAACCCCAGGGACGGGGGAGCCTGGTGGGCTTCCGTCTATGGGGTCACACAGAGTTGGACACGACTGAAGCGACTTAGCAGCAGCAGCAGCAGCAGCAGCAGAATTCATCTAACTTTGGAAACTAGTATCTTGAGTAGACATAAGAAGGCTAAAAATACAAAGAATTTTATGTAAATCCTTTCTCTAGTTAGTGAATTTATTCTTCACACAAACTGAGTTAGCAAATTTGAAACCACTTTGCAAATATTCTAGCATTGAGAAAACAAGCAAATGTATTCCAGATAATGAGGCCAGATTTTTCACCTCTTGAAGAAAGGAGTTATAAATAGGGTAATGGGGAAGGTTAGACACTGTGATGGTGTAGTAGAATCATAACTCATGGTTTTCAATGTTTGTGGAGATAGATATAAAAACAGATAAAGATATATGCATATGGGAATACACATTTTTCCTAGCTCTACTTGCTAAAGGGGCTTAGAAGCAATAACACTCCGGAAGCAATGAATTATTTATCCTCTACATCTTGGTCTCAAACAAAATTCTCTGATAAAACAGATCAGGACATGTGGGGGAAATGGCTGGTTTTACTATAGGGTCAGGGAAAATACAAGATGAACCTGGAGTATCTTGTGAAGCCAGAAAGTAAGGGCGCATTAAGAAGTTAACATGAATGGGTTAGCCTCTTCAGTAAATGGTGCTGGGGAAACTGGACAGTTACACGTGAAAGAATGAAATTAGGATACTTCCTAACACCATACACAAATATGAACTCAAAATGGATTAAAGACCTAAACATAAGACCAGAAACTATAAAACTATTAGAGGAAAACATAGGCAGAACACTCGATGACAAAAATGAAAGCAAGATTTTGCACAGCAAAGGAAACTAAAACAAGGTGAAAAGACAACCCTCAGAATGGGAGAAAATAATAGCAAATGAAACAACTGACAAAGGATTAATTTCCAAAATATACAAGCAGCTCATACAACTCAATGCCAGAAAAACAAACAACCCAATCAAAAAGTGGCAAAAAGACCTAAACAGACATTTCTCCAAAGAAATACAGATGGCTAACAAACACATGAAAAGATGCTCAACATCCTTATTATTAGAGAAATGCAAATCAAAACTACAATGAGATATCACCTCACACTGGTCAGAATGGCCATCATCAAAAAGTCTACAAACAGTAAATGTTGGAGAGGGTGTGGAGAAAAGGGAACACTCTTGCACTGCTGGTGGGAATGTAAATTGATATAGCCACTATGGACGATGGTATAGAGATTCCTTAAAAAACTAGGAATAAAACCACCATATGACCCTGCAATCCCACTCCTAGGCATATACCCTGAGGAAAACAAAATTGAAAGAGACGCATGGATCCCATTGTTCATTGCAGCACTATTTACAATAGCTAGAACATGGAAGCAACCTAGGTGTTCATCGACGGATGAATGAATAAAGAAGTTGTAGTACATACGCATGATGGAATGTCACTCAGCCATAAAAGGAATGCATTTGAGTCAGTTCTAATGAGGTGGATGGACCTATAACCTATTATACAGAATGAAGTGAGTCAGAAAGAGAAATATAAATATTGTATTCTAATGCATATATATGGAATCTATAAAAATGGTACTGAAGAATTTATTTACAGGGCAACAATGGAGAAAGAGACATTGAGAATAGACTTATGGAATGGGGAGAGGGGAAGAGAGGGTGAGATGTATGGAAAGAGTAACATGGAAACCTACATTACCATATGTAAAATAGATAGCTAATGGGAATTTGCTGTATGGCTCAGGAAACTCAAACATGGGTTCTGTATCCATCTAGAGGGGTGGGATGGGGGGGGAGATGGGAGGGAAATTCAGGAAGGAGGAGATATATAGTATATCTATGGCTGATTCATGTTGAGATTTGATATAAAACAGCAAAATTCTATAAAGCAATTATCCTTCATTAAAAAAAAAAAGAAGTTAACATGAGTGGGTTGAAAAGACACAGAAGTCAAGTAAAAGGAGGTCACTAAGACCAAAGCTGGAATAAATTTGAGTAAAAAACATTAATAATAGTAATAGATTATGTTATATTGAAGAAATGAATAAATGAATGAATAAGTGAAATAAATAAATGAATGGAGACAGGAAAGCTCTTACACAAGAATTCCAATTTTTAAAAAAATGCGGATGGAATGATGGAAATAAAACATCATCATTTAGAGAATACCACAGAGGAGAGACTTGGTAGACAATATCTTAGGTAATTTTTAGGCATGCTAAAATTTGAAAACTAAGTTTACAGTAAAGGATTTTTTGGTGCATTTATTATGTATGAATAGATTTATATTTGTGTCATTAGCAAAGTTTTTCAAAGTATGGTGATAAATGTTCTAACATGTAGGTCATGTATCACACAAAATTTAAACTTTTGCTATGTGATTTCCTCTAAATCAAAATGAAAATATTTTCTTGCAGCCATCTGCTTTCTTTAAACAAAAAGAAAAGTATCTTCGATATCTTCTGGGCTCTAACTAAAGTTGATTCTGCCTAATGTCAAGTCTGATTTTTTTTTTTCCACTTCAGTAAAAGGAAGAAAGTGGTGCCACAAATTGTTGTCAAAAAAAGAAAACACTCTAGCATTTTCCTTACCTTGGTGGAAATAACAAGTTTCCCTTGTTTGAAGAAGCAGAGCTCAGTCAAGGCTGCCACGTAAAACCTAACAGCCTAATCAGTTCAAGCTTCTATGTCTGACTAGAATGTGCTTGTAATGTCAGGCTCTCTTTTTACCGAGTGCTGTTCACTGTCATCACCTCCTACACAGTCTCTGCCCTTCTAGTCTTATCTCTCATAAGAGGTTAAGAAAAATTGGAGGGAGTTGCTGATCAGCCAGCAGGAACTGTCAAAGCATCAGTCATTCTGGCCTTCCTCCCAAGAAACAAAACAAATTATTCTCCCAGCCTGCCTCCTCACTGCCCTCTGGGATCAGGTCTAAAACTGTTTGAACTCTCCCATATGGTTCTTGATGTGGGATTGTGTCACTCCATCAGGAAGCCACTCAAAGGACATTTTCTCAGTTTGATTTATATTTTCCTTTTATCTCCAATATGCTTTCAGGAACACCAAGTCTTTCTTTGTCCTGTTTTGTCTTTCCTGCTTGTCCAGTTCCCCTTTTCCCCATATTATGTTCCATTCATTTACTGGTTTGAAGGGTACCAAACACAGTGAACAGTTTAGTTTATGCTAGATTTGATATTGCCATGCTGAGCATTCAATTTTTATTTGCATTTGTGTGATGTGTGTATGTGTGTAGTAAACAAATATCACAAGATTTGAAGACTTTGCATTAAACATCAAGTCTTTTGACATTGAAAAAGAGGGAGTACTTTCTTGTGAATAGCTTTCAGAGGCAATTTTTGAATATTTAGTGTTTCAGTAGTTTGGGTACAATGTTTTAGAATAAAATCAATATTTGATAACATAGGACTTCCCTGGTGTCTCAGATGGTAAAGCGTCTGCCTACAATGCGGGAGACCTGGGTTCAATCCCTGGGTCGGGATGCTCTTCTGGAGAAGGAAATGGCAACCCACTCTAGTAATCTTGCCTGGAAAATCCCATGGATGGAGGAGCATGGTAGGCTACAGTCCATGGGGTCACAAAGAGTCGGTTACAACTGAGCTACTTCACTTTCACTTTAATAACATAAAAAAGCAATGGCATGAGAAATCAACGGTATTGAGTACTTGTCCATTCTGATAGTGTGAATGGTACTTCTTCAGTTCAGTTCAGTCGCTCAGTCGTTACCTGACTCTTTGCGACCCCATGAATTGCAGCACGCCAGGCCTCCCTGTCCATCACCAACTCCCGGAGTTCACTCAGACTCATGTTCATCGAGTCGGTGATTCCATCCAGCCATCTCATCCTCTGTCGTCCCCTTCTCCTCCTGCCCCCAATCCCTCCCACCATCAGAGTCTTTTCCAATGAGTCAACTCTTCGAATGAGGTGGCCAAAGTACTGGAGTTTCAGCTTTAGCATCATTCCTTCCAAAGAACACCAGGACTGATCTCCTTTAGGATGGACTGGTTGGATCTCCTTGCAGTCCAAGGGACTCTCAGGAGTCTTCTCCAACACCACAGTTCGAAAGCATCAATTCTTCGGTGCTCAGCTTTCTTCACAGAACAACTCTCACATCCATACATGACCACAGGAAAAACCATAGCCTTGACTAGATGGACCTTTGTTGGCAAAGTAATGTCTCTGCTTTTGAATATGCTATCTAGGTTGGTCATAACTTTCCTTCCAAGGAGTAAGCGTCTTTTAATTTCATGGTTGCAATCACCATCAGCAGTGATTTTGGAGCCCCCAAAAATAAAGTCTGACACTGTTTCCTCTGTTTCCCCATCTATTTCCTATGGTACCTCTTAATGTCAAACAAAATACAGGATACTGTAAAAATGTTGCTCCTGTCAAAGAATTTACAACCTAGCCATGCTGACAAATGAACAGAAGTAGAGCACAGATCTTAGACATAGACTGGAGATCATAGAATATCATCCTTAAAATTATTAGGGATTAATTTCAGCAGTCTTAGGGAAGGAGGAAATTTCTATAATTCATACTAAAGATAAAAAAATGTATGTGAGAGAAGGAAAAAGGGAAAGACTTAATCATAGAAGATAATGGACCTGTACTCATTCTGTGCTTCTGATGTTCCAGTTCATGCCCACCTTTTTTTTTTTCTCTCACCAACAATGTAATCTTTAACGATTCAATTTAAGAGTGAAAGTAACTCTCTCACTCAGTATTTGGATTTCCTAAGAAAGATCCTTGATGAATTGTGAGAGGCAATTTATTTTCAAGGGAGGGAAGGCTTTCTTGTTCCTTGCCAGTTATTGACTAATTCAAATTCAGAATGTCTCTGATTCTCTGAACCTAACAAAAATATGTTTTATGGTAATTAACTCTGTTTAGTTGCACACACACTCAAAGCTCCCAGGGGTTCTGCTTTACCTTTATGAGTGATGCTGAAATCCACAAGACAGTAAAATACAGTTGGCTCAGGGAAGAAATTCTCTGAAAACATGTGGAGCATGTCCTGGACCATAATGCTCCTAACCATACATACACACACACACCTGTGTATATCTATATAAACATACGCATAATAGTAATCACCACACTCATCTGATTCAACAGGACATTTTATATTGAAACATAGGGTAAAAGTCCTTTTAATTTCTCTACAGGTCCTGAAAGGCTTAAAAGGCACAGAAGTGGTGAACCTGATTTAGTCCATTAACATCACTGTAGATTATGTAAATCAAGTCCTTCAGTTTTCTTCAAATTCTTAAACAAAGCCAATTGTTTTACTTGCTACGTTTCTTATCCCTAGTCAGATCTGCTTAACTGCTGCTACTGCTAAGTCGCTTCAGTCGTGTCGGACTCTGTGCGACCCCATAGACAGAAGCCCACCAGGCTCCTTCGTCCCCGGGATTCTCCAGGCAAGAATACTGGAGTGGGTTGCCATTGCCTTAGTTAAGTGAAAAACACAACTGAAACAGTATAAGTGGCTACATGTAATTTAGATTGTTTTACTAGCTTATTCTTTGATACAAGAAGATTCATGACACTCCTACATTGTACAAGGCTCTGAGGAAATAAAGGTAAAAAAGGTAGATGATTGAGGGTCCTACTTTCAAAAATGTATTTTAATCTGAAATAGCCAGTTTATTCTTGGAAAACTAAGAGCAGAATCTTTCATTTTTTCCTCAAATAATTAATCAATTCTAAAGTGCATTTACTTTTAAAATGAATAAGTGTCTACTTGGAGAAGGAAATGGCAACCCACTTCAGTATTCTTGCCTGGAGAATTCCATGGACAGAGGAGCCCAGTGGGCTACAGCCCATGGTGTCACAGCAGTGTTTGGCACAACTTAGCAACTAAAAACAAACAAACAAAATACCTACTTTGTGCTCGGCACAAGGGCTCAAGAATCATGTCAGGAAGTGTCCTGTCTCTTACAGTGCTCAGTGTCTTTAATGATGGAGAGTTGCCTTAAGTTGAGTTCAAAATATTGACACAAATGGCAAAAATCAAAGTAACATGACCTTAAATAGATGGGAAGATATCACATTAGAGATCAACACAACCACAGCTCCATAAGTCCACAGAGATGATCCCACTGTTCCCTAGAACTAGTCTTGTAACAAATCACTATTTCAGGTTGGAACCAGATGGAGTAGGTTGCTTGAGTTTCTTGTACAATCCTTCCTCCAAAAGCCTGTCTTTGAAAACTAGAATCCCACTCAGCTGGATAGTGCTTCTATGATGAGCATTCTGTGATGAGAGATCTGTAGGATATGAGATTCTGGGTGGGAAGAATGTATTCACATTTGCCAGTTTATAGTCATTCCAGGGCATGAGGTCACTGAGTTCAAAAGTGAATAGAAATGCCTACACTACTGAAGTTCTCAATCTCTCTTTCCCCATCACATGCTCATCAAAACTGTACACCTGATTCTGGAAAAACTTAAAAATAATTTGCCAAGTAAATGCTTCCACAATGTTCCCTGTTTTTCCCATACCCACTTAACTGAAATACAGTGAACATAATTTAATATTTTAGGCTTCCCTGGTGGCTCAGAGGTTAAAGCGTCTGCCTCCAATGCAGGAGACCCGGGTTCGATCCCTGGGTTGGGAAGATCCTCTGGAGAAGGAAATGGCAATCCACTCCAGTATTCTTGCCTGGAGAATCCCATGGACTGAGAAGCCTCGTAGGCTACAGTCCACGGGGTCGCAAAGAGTCGGAACGACTGAGCGACTTCACCTCACCTTAATTTAATATTTTGAGAGTCAATATAAATTATGAGTCAATAATTGGGCCTGGTCATAATATAGTAGTCCTCTAAGTGGACAAAACAAAACAGGTACAGCTTTGTATAACTTTCTTCACTACTTGATTAGGGCTTCCCTGATAGCTCAGCTGGTAAAGAATTCACCTGTGATGCAGGAGACTCCAGTTGGATTCCTGGGTCTGGAAGATCCACTGGAGAAGGGATAGGCTACCTACTCCAGTATTCTTGAGCTTCCCTTGTGACTCAGCTGGTCAAGAATCCGCCTGCAACATGGGAGACCTGGGTTTGATCCCTGGGTTGGGGAGATCCTCTGAAGAGAGGAAAAGCCACTCCTCCAGTATTCTGGCCTGGAGAATTCCATAGGCTGAATAGTCCATGGGGTTGCAAAGAGTTGGACGTGACTGAGCAACTTTCATTGGATTATCAGCAATTATTTCCTGTTGACCTCAACATACCTATCTGCTTCTATATAGCCTCCTCACTCCGTCCTTTATAGTCTTCTGGGAAACCAGAGAGACAAATTGAAAATAGTTGCTTCACTTTCACTTGTATAAAATAAGATGAGATAGACTTTGAGCCAGGGCCTGAGGAGCTTTTATTTGTAACTAGAATACAGTAAGATATAAACATGGTGAACTCCCATTTAGCTACTCTGAATATGGCCACCATTACACTCTTAGGTAAAACTACTATATAAAAATAATGAGAATGTAATTGACTGATTCATTTCAAATGTATAAACCAGTTGCAAGCAGCAGGGATGACCCAGAGGGAAAAAAAATTGCTTGCAGTGTAAAGGATCTATGTTTTGATTCTCAGAAGACGTACACAGGCTTACCTGCATCTGTGAACATTTATTTCAGAATGAGTGTAATTGGAAATTTATTGTAGGTCTGACTTAACTCTCTCTTGGCTTTTACTCAACATGGTTTCATGTATCTTTAGGTACATAGCTGCATTAACTGAAACTGATTAATCCAAAGACTTGGAACATTTGTGCATTTATTCAGTAAAATGTATTGGACACTATTTTAATTGTTGAAGATATGAAGATGGCAAGATAATGTGCACACCTTCAAGGGATCAGCACATGCAGAAAAGCTAGGGCAGATTTCTTTTAAAATAGTAAGCCTGTACTTAGAAGTATCCCTTCAGTTCATCCCTCCCGCCTTTTTCCCCCCACTGGTGTAACCTTATATATTACTCTGTCCAATCTTGATACATAAATACCTACCCCCACCCCTGCTTTGTGGCATATCAAAACCTTGAGACACCTTCTCTTATTAAAAAAAACTTGATAATAGAAAAAGAAAACATAAAATGAGAATAATATCTCTATGGTCTAGAAACTGGACAGAAATACACAGCCATGACCAGGATGGAAGTTACAACCTTGGATTTCAGGTGCAGAAGCAGGTAGAGGTTACTGAGAGTTTGGTCCCTGTAGAGTAAGAGAGTAAAAGTGTTCCACATGAAGAGACACTGGACCTGTGTCTCTGATGGGATGAGTTGCTCCTGCTCATAAAAGGAGTATTAAAAAAAATCTGTTGCAGACAATTTATAGCTCAATTAACATTCCATTTTAGGAGGATTCAGACATAACCTGTAGAAATAAACTATACTTTCGAGTGAGGGAACGAGGGTTGTGGTATCTAATATATCATTTGGAGAGAAATCCTAATAATCAGTGTAAGCCTGAGTAAAGATAGAGTCCTTGGGGGTCTTGATGGAGTCAATCACAGGGTTAAGTAGGATGAGAAAGAAAGAAATTCCCATTGAAATGGATTGCAATACAAAATTTCAAAGTAAAACAGTTTCCCAATCAACAATCAAAATGAAGATTTTATTCTGATGACATTAAAAATAGCATAGGAATCAGAAAAGACAGAGGATGAGATGGTTAGATATTATCAGTGACTCAATGGACATGAGTTAAAACAAGATCTGGGAAAAGATGAAGGATGGGGAAGCTGCAGTGTGCTGCAGCTGGTGAAGGCTGTGTGCTGCAGTCCACAGGGTTGCAAAGAGTTGGACATGACTGAGTGGCTGAACAATAGCAACATTGAGAGACAAAGGGGTAAATAAAGGAACAACATCCATTAGGGAAAATGCAAAATTATTATTTTTAAAGAGAAAGATGAATGAGGATAGGACAATATCCAGCTGGCACAATCTAAGAGCAAACTAGTGAATAGCATGAGGATTCCATCAGATTTCGCATTTAATTCACTAGTTTGCTGGTCAGATAAAGAAGAGAGGAAGAGGCATAGAAGATAAAGAGACACTTGTATAACTTCCAGAGGAGAAAACAAAGTGATGGAGCATCTTTATTTGCAAATATAATAGGTGAATGTTTTTTAGAACTGAATAGATGAGTCCTTAAGTTGAAAATACTTCAAATACCAAGCAAAATAAGGTTAAATTCACATCAATACATATACTTGTTAAGCTGTAGAATATCAAGAATAAAGAAAACAGAGCTAGAAAGAGTGAGAGGGGGAGTAGCCAAGATGGCAGAGTAGGGAGAACCTAAGTTCCCCTCCTTCAAGAGCGTACAAAGTTACAATTTACAGAGTATTGATGAGAAAGATATTCTAAAATTAAAGATATAAAGATGAAACCACAACAAGAAGTGTAGAAGGGGCAGAGATGTGATACAGTCAGGGTGATGCTTACAACTGCAGAGGTTCTCCCCAAGAAGCAAAGGGTCTGAGCCACATGTTGGGCTCCCCAGTCTGGAGGTCCTGCATCAAGAAGATGAGTCCCAAGAAGATTTGGCTTTGAAGGCAACTGGGGCTTACTTTCAAGAGAGCCAAGCAGAAATAAAGAAATAGAGACTCTACTCTTAGAGACTGCACACACTATCTCATATATTCTGGGATGCAGGGTAGAAATAGTAATTTGAAAGCAGCCCCACGTGTTAACCTTGGAGAGCCTCTCAGAGAGACAACTGGAGCTCACCTTGGGGGACATAAACCCTTGTGGCAATCATTTTCAGAAACTTGTTCTACCATGATGACGTGATGCTGGCAAACACCATTTCGGAATCTTCCCTTGACCTCATTAGTCCCAGAACCTGGTACCACCAACCAATCTGTCAGCACTTCAGGCCAAGCAGCTAGTAGTATGGGGCTACAGTCCCACCAACCAACAGGCCAGTAATCAATCTACTGAATACACAGATGCAAAAACAGCAAATAAGGCAAAATGATGTAACAATGTAATATGCTCCACATGAAGGAACCAGATAAAATTTCAGAGGAAGAACTAAATGAAGGAGGGGATAGTCAATCTACCCAATAAAGAGTTCAAGGTAATTACTGTGAAGATGTTCAAATACTCAGTCAGTCAGTCAGTCAGTTCAGTTACTCAGTCATGTCTGACTCTTTGCGACCCCATGAAATGTAGCACACCAGGCCTCCTTGTCCATCACCAACTCCCTGAGTTCACTCAGACTCGCGTCCATTGAGTCAGTGATACCATCCAGCCATCTCATCCTCTGTCGTCCCCTTCTTCTCCTGCCCCCAATCCCTCCCAGCATCAAAGTCTCAAGAGAAGATTGAATGAACAGAGTGAGAAGTTAGATGTTTTAAACAAAGAAAAAAAATAAACAGAGATGAAAAATAGAATAAATGAAATTATTTATTTAGATGATATACAGAGGAACAAATCATTGAACTAGAAGAAATGGCAGTGGAAATCACTGAAGCTAAACAGAAAAAAATAAAAAAGAAATGAGTACAGTTTAAAAGCCCCCTAAGGCAACACCAAACTTACTAACATTCACGTTACAGAGGTCTCAGAAGGAAAAGAGAGAAAGTGTCAAAGAATATATTTGAGGATGTAACATTTTAAGAATATCCCTAACCTAGAAAAGGAAATAAACAAATATTCAGGAGGAAGCATAGAGTCCCAAGCAGGATCAACACAAAGATGTACTGTATTAAAATGGCAAATATTAAAGATAAAGAGAGAATACTGAAAGTAAGGGGGAAGCAACAAGTTATGTACAAAGCAACTCCAATAAAGCTATCCAGCTGCCTTTGGCAAAAACTCTGACTTTTCAGCAGAAACTCTACTGGCTGGAAGGAGTGTTATGGTATATTTAAGGTAATGAAAGGGAAAAACCTACAACCAAGTATACTCTACCTGGCAAATTTTCATTCAGATTTATAGGGAGATCAAAAGTTTTACAGACAAGCAAAAGTTTAAAGAGTTTATCACTTTGAAGCCAACTTTATAAGAAATGTGAAAGGAATTTCTCTCCACAAAAAAGGAAAGGCCACAATTAGAACCACAAAAATCACAATAGAGAAAACCTCACCGATAAAGATTAATATACACTAAAGGTAATAAGTCATCCACATACAAACTGAGTCAGAAGGTCAAAAGACAAAAGCAGTAAAATTACCTGTATCCACAGTAAGTAAGTAAAGGACACTCAAAAGACATAAAGAACAGTAAACCCGGGGTTGGGGAGTTGTTCAGCATTAAAATGATTTTGAACTTAAGAAATCAGCAACTTGAAATAATCACATATATACATGTACACACATCATACATACATGCATGTATATGCACACACTGCATACACGGATATATAGTGAGCTACATACGAAGCTCACGGTAACTACAAACCAAAAATCTTTAATAGATACACACAGGAGAGAAAGGAATAAAGCAATAAAGATAAAAATCAAATCATAAGGGAAAAGAGCAAAAGAAGAAAGGAACTACATAAATAGACCCCAAACAATTAACAAAATGGCAGTAGGTGCATGCCCATCAATAATTACATTAAATGTAAATAGAATCAATGCTCCAATAAAAAGATATAGAGTGGCTGAATGGATGAAAATTTAAGACCTGTATGTATGCTGCCTATAAGAGACTCAGTTTAGATCTAAAGACACACCCAGACTGAAAGAGAAGGGATAGAAAAAGGTATTTCAAGTAACTGGAAATGAAAAGAAAGGCTGAATACTAATACTTATATCAGAAAAATAGAGTTTAAATCACAGATTGTAAAAGAAAAAAAGACATCATCTTGATAATAATCAAGAAAAGACATAGTAATTATAAATATATATGCATCCTATATGCTGTTGCTGCTGCTGCTAAGTCGCTTCAGTCGTGTCCGACTCTGCGACCCCATAGACGGCAGCCCACCAGGCTCCCGCGAGGGGTACCTAAATACATAAAGCGAATATTGACAGACATAGGGAGGAACTGACAACAGCGCAATCATAGGGCTGACTTCGGCATCTCACTACATCACTGCACGTGTGGCTTCCCTGGCGGCTCTGCCTGTTAAGAATCTGACTACAGTGCGGGAGACCTGGGTTCAGTCTCTGGGTTGGGAAGATCCTCTGGAGAAGGAAATGACAATCCACTCCAGTATTCTTGCCTGGAAAATTCCATGGACAGAGGAGCCTAGTGGACTACTGTTCATGGGGTTGCAGAGAGTTGGATGCGACTGAGCAGCTAACACTTGACTTCACATTGATGGACAGATTATTCAGGCAAAAGATTTGTAAGAAAACACTGGCCTTAAATGGCACATTAGAAAAACAAATAGACTTAATTGGTTTATATAGGACATTCCACCCCAAAGCAGCAGAATACAACTTCTTCCCAGTGCACATTAGACATTCTTCAGAATAGATTATGTGCTGCCATAAAACAAGCCTCAGAACATTTAAGAAAACTGAAATCATATTAAGCATCTTTTCTGACAATTATTTGAAACTAGAAATCAAATATAAGGAAAAAACTGTGTAAAACTAAACATGTGGAGACTAAACAACACGCTACTAAACAACCAACAAATCACTGAAGAAATTAGACTCTGGGAGACGGAGAGGGCGGGATGATTTGGGAGAATGGCATTGAAACATGTCTAATATCATATATGAAATGAATCGCCAGTCCAGGTTCGGTGCATGATACTGGATGCTTGGGGCTGGTGCACTGGGATGACCCAGAGGGACGGTACAGGGAGGGAGGAGGGAGGGGGGTTCAGGATGGGGAACACGTGTACACCTGTGGCGGATTCATGTTGATGTATGGCAAAACCAATATAATATGTAAAGTAATTAACCTCCATTAAAATAAATACATTTATATTTAAAAAAAAAGAAATAAAAAATACCTGCAAGCAAACAAAAACACAGATTCAATACCTATGTCATGTGGTAAAAGCAGTTCTAAATACCAACCTAAGGTGGACACAAGAAAAATCTCACAAAAGCAATCTAATGTTATATTTAAAGTCTAGAAAAAGAAGAAATAATGCCCAAATTTAGTAGAAGAAATCATAAAAACTAGAGCAGAAAGAAATGAATGGATACTAAAAACACGACAGGAAAGATCAATGAACCTAAGAGGTGGTTCCTTGAAAAGACAAACAAAATTGATAAACCTCTGGCCAGACTTATCAAGAGAAAAGGAGAGAGGGTGCAAATCTGTAAAATAAGGTGAAAAAGGAGAAGTCACAATTGTCAACACAGAAATGCAAGGGATCATAAGAGACTGGCATATGCCAATAAAATGGACAACCTAAAAGAAATGGACACATTTCTAAAAATGCACAATTATCCAAAACTGAATTGGGAAAAATTAGACTAATCATGGGTAATGAAATTTAATCAATAACAAAAAAAACACCTCCCATCAAACTAAAAAGATTGTGCACAGCGAAGGTAACTACCAACAAAATGAAAAGGCTGCCTATTGAATGGGATAAAATACTTGCAAATATATCTGGTAAAGAGTTACTTTCCAAAATATACAAAGAACTCTACAATTTAATGTATAAAAACACCTCAAAAAATGGGCAGAGGATGTAGATAGACATTTTTCCAAAGAAGACATATAGATGGGCAACAAACACATGAAAAGATGCTCTCCAGCACTAATCATCAGGGAAATGCAAATATATCACACTTGTCAGACTGGCTATTTTCAAAAGGACAGGAAATAACAAGCGTTGGTGAGGACAGAGGGTAAGGGAATCCTCCTGTACTGTTGGTGGGAATATAAACTGGTGCAGCCATTGTGGCAAGCAGTATGGAGAATATTTTTAAGGTCAAAAAATAAAGGCAGAACTCCATATGATCCAGAAATTCTACTTCTGATTATTTATCTGAAAAAAAATGCTGATTAAAAATGATATATGCAACCTTATGTTTATTGCAATGTTATTTACAATAGCCAAGATATGGAAGCAACCTAAGTGTCCATCAATTGGTGAATGGATAAAGGAGATGTTATATATATATACACATACACACGCACACACACACACTCACACGTATATATATACACATGCATATACATAATAGTGTATTACTCAGCCATAAAGAAGAATGAAATCTTTTGCAATCTGTGACAACATAGATGCACCTAAAAGGTACTAGGGTAAGTGAAATAAGTCAGAGAAATACAAATACTGTATGATTTCTCTTATATGTGGAATGTAAAAATAAAACAAATGAACAAACAGAAAAACAGAAACAGTTATAGATACAGCAAAAAAACAGGTGGTTGCCACAGGGTATGGGAGTGGTAGAGGAAAGAAAGAGATGAGGGAGATTAAAAGATACAAACTTTCTGTTGTAAAATAAATGAGTCATGGTATGAAATGTACAGTTTGGGGAATATATTTAATAGCTATACAATGTCTTTGCATGGTGACATATCGTAACTAGACTTATCATGGTAAACATTTTAAAGTGTATAGAAATCTTAAGAGTTCTCATCACAAGGAAACATTTTTCTAATTTTTAAATTAGAAAATATCTATATGAGAAGATGGATGTTCACTAAACTTACTGTGATAACCCTTTTATGATGTATGTAAGGCAAATCCTTATGATGTACCTCTTAAACTTTCATAGTGCTGTATGTCAAATATATTTCAATAAAACTGGGGGAAAAAAAGAGCTTTTTTAAAAAGGTCAAATAGACTGCAGCTGTCTTTCAGCAACAAAAGCTGCTGGAACATAATAAAACAACAGCTTCAAAATGCTGGAGAAAAATAATTGTCAGCATAGAATTTTATATCAGCCCAGGAACTGTTCAAGAGTATGAGCAAATCAGAGTATTTTCTGACATAAGAAGACAAAGACATTTACCACCTACACACCTCACTGAAAGAACTAGCAAAGCATTTGTTCAGCAAGAAGTTAAAAAGCAAAAGAATAGAAGTGTTAGATGCAAGAAACAACAAGAGGTAAAGCGAAAATTGGCCAAAAACCAGAGAGACCATTTTTGTTTGTTTTGTTTGTTTTAAAGGAAGTTTCCTGAGCTATTCAATATAGTAGCCACTAGATATATATGGTTATTTGAGTTTCAACTAATTAAGATGAAATAAAAAAATTCAGCCTCTCTCTCTCCCTCATATCAGCCATATTTTAAATACTCAGTAGCTACATATGGGGCTTCCCTGGTGGCTCAGAGGGTAGAGCATCTGCCTGCAATGCGGAAGACCTGGGTTCGATCCCAGGGTCAGGAATATCCCCTGGAGAAGGAAATGGCAACCCATTCCAGTACTCTTGCCTGGAAAATTCCATGGACAGAAGAACCTGGTAGGCTACAGTCCTTGGGGTTACGAAGAGTTGGACATATGGCTTAATTATTGCTGTATTGGACGGTGTGGGTATAGAATATTTGCATTATTTCAGGAAGTTTTATTAGATAGCACTAGGTGGTTCAGACAGTAAAGGATCTGCCTGTGAAGTGGAGTACTTGGTTTCAGTCCCTGCGTTGGGAAGATCCCGTGGAAAAGGGAATGGCCTCCCACTCCAGTATTCTTACCTGAAGAATTCCATGTACAGAGGAGACTGGCAAGCTATAGTCCATGGGGTTCGCAAAGAGTTGGACATGACTGAGTGACTAATGCTTTCACGTTCTTTTCAGTGATAGTTTAGGGAAGCATGGAATGCGATGCAATTTACACTTTTAAACTGCACTAGAAAGAGTATAAGCAGATGATATATTCACTGATAAGAACACTTTAATCAGTATACAATCTTCTCAATTCTTTTTTTGTGTGTGGTAATCATAAATGGAATAAAATTCTCCAGTTTCATATACAAATTGCCTCATACTGGGTTAGGTCTTGTTAAGATTACTAAATCAGTCTCAGTTATCAAATCTTTAAAAAGTGAAATTGAAGGCATACCTTAAAAAGAGTAAATTTGGAAAGTCATCTTTCTATTTGCTCATGTTAAAACAAGTCATATGCATCTGGACAATATATAACCAAACAAAAATGAAACAAAACAGATAGACAACAACAAATTCTCCTATTGATTTCATATGCATTTAGGCTTCATTTTGCAATAGTAAAAGGAAGCTGCATAAGACATAAGTATTGTTTTGAAACATCTTCATAGTTTCTATTATAAATTATGTTACAGTCTTAGATATACAGAGGTTGAGTTAATTGGATGTTTTTAAGTAAAATAATCAGGCTTTACATTTTTATAAAGCTATAAAATGCTATTGGTTCATTTATTTGTTCATTTATTAATTTTATTTACTTAATATAAAAATTATGTTACATGCCTGCTATATCCTAGGCACTGTGCTAAGCCCTTGGAATTTATTAGTATTGAAGATATTATCCTTGCCTTCAAGGAGTTTTTTTAGCATGAAAAACAGATTTTAGATAGAATCATTTCAAATAGCTGCATTTGTAGATCAAAAATGGTTGGATATTGACAATTTCATACACTTAATCTAATGCACTGCTGTTGTTTAGTTGCTCAGTTGCGTCCAACTCTTTTTTGATCTGGTGGACTCTAGCCCACCAGGTTCCCCTGTTCATGGGATTTTCCAGGCAAAAGTACTGGAGTGGATAGCCATTTCCTCCTCCAAGGGGATATTCCCAACCCAGGGATCGAACCCACATCTCCTGCATTGCAAGTGAATTATTTCCCATCTGAGTCACTGGGGAAGCTCCAATCTAATGCATAAGTGATTTTAATTCAGATTAATAAATCTGTAATGAGTATATGCTGCTGCTGCTTCATGAAAGATATGAGGCCTAAACTCAGATGTGTAGGGAAAGAATCAGGACAAGAGGAAACAGGCTTTTAACTCTGAGCGATTTATTTAACCGATCTGATTCTTAGCTCTTTGTCTTAAAAAAGGCAAAGATAATTGGAAATCTGTGCATCCTTGATGGGAATGTAAAATTGTGAAGCTGTTATGGAAGACAGTATGAATGTGCCTCAAAAAATGAAAATTGGAACTTCCCAATGATCCAGTAATTCCATGTCTGGATATTTATCCAAAATAATTGAAAGTAAGATTATAGAGATATTTATACTCCTTTGTTCATTACAGCAGTATTCCTGATAGCCAAAGTATGGAAATAACTGCCCATTAAAGGATGAATGTATGAAGAAAATAAAATATGGTATATACAGTAGACCCTTGAAAAACATGAATTTGAACTGCGGACATTTTTCAGTATACACACAGTTGGCTCTCTATATTGGAGGGTTTTGCAGCTTCAGGGATTGAAATTTCCAGCTGTGGTTGGTTGAATCCATGAAAGTGGAATCTATGGTTACAGAGGGCTGACTATGGGTTTTGAGTGTCATCGGGGTTTGGTAAATGTAGGGGCTCCTGAAATCAACCCTCCTCAGATACTGAGGGACGATTGTACATAGAATAAAATATTCAGTCTTTGAAAGGAAAGAAATCCTACCATTTATGACAATGTGAATGGACACAGCATTATGCTAGGGGAAATAAGCCAGGTGCAGAAGAATAAATACTGTATTAGTTCACTTATCCGGGGTAGATAAAATATCTAAACTCATAGAAGCAGAGAGTCCAATAGTGATTGCCTTGGGAAGAGTGGAGCAGGAAATAGGGAGTTACTATCCAATGAGCAAACAATTTCACTTATGAAAATGAATAAATTCTAGAGGCCTGCTTGCAACATTGTGCATAAATGTAACAATTTGTTGTGTGTTTCAAAATTTGTTAAAAGAACAGTTTCATGCTACATATTCTTACTACAATAAAGGTGATGATAATAGCTACCATACTGTTGCTGCTGCTGCTGCTAAGTCACTTCAGTTGTGTCCGACTCTGTGCGACCCCATAGACAGCAGCCCACCTGGCTCCGCCGTCCCTGGGATTCTCCAGGCAAGAACACTGGAGTGGGTTGCCTGATTCAAGGAAATGATATATGTAAAGCAGTCAGAACCTAGACTAAAATAGTTCAATTGATCCTCAACACAATAGCCATTTAGTAATATTATAAAGGTGAGTACTGTTAAGAGGAGGAGAGATCAATAAACAATCATGGTAGTTGGGTCTTAACACTTTCGTTAACCAAAATAACAAATCATGCATTAATAAAATGTATCAAGGTGCAAACTAACAGATGCGTAATGTCCAAAGCGTGCTTCTTTTAGGTTTTTCTTAGTGAAAATTCGGAATATATTTCAAAAATAAAGTTTTAAATGAGGATACAGTGAAATATCTCCCACCCTTAAAGCCCATCTGCTTAATTTCACTCATCTTCCCTCTCCTTGTCCAAGCAGGTAATCACTGTTAACACTTTCTTCTTTATCTTTTCAGGGATATTTTAAGCAATAAAGCAAAAGCAAAACACGAATAGTTTATTTCTTATGTTTTGCATGAACGGTGGCAAGTTGTACACAGACTTTTACATCTTTTTCAGTAAATATATACTAGATATTATATTGGAGAAGGAAATGGCAACCCACTGTGGTATTCCTGCCTGGAATTTCATGGGCAGAGGAGCCTGGCAGGCTACAGTCCATGGGGTCACAGGGAGTCGGACATGACTGAAGGACTGAGCACAGATATTATATATATCATATATAAAGTCTCCTAATTCTTATATGCCTGAATAGCATTTCCAATGTACATATGTAATATAATTTAGCAGGTTGAACAGTATGAGATAGTTGATAATTGACTGTTTTTGAATTGAGAAAATAAACATTTCATATGATTTATCATCAGTTCAGTTCAGTTCAGATGCTCAGTCATGTCTGAGTCTTTGCGATCCCATGGACTGTAGCACACCAGCCTTCGCTGTCCATCACCAACTCCCAGAGCTTGCTCAAACTCATGTACATTGAGTCGGAGATAACATCCAACCATCTCATCCTCTTTCAACCTCTTCTCCTCCTGCCTTCAATCATTCGCAGCATCAGGGTATTTTCAATGAGTTGGCTTTTGCATCAAGTGACCAAAATATGGGAGCTTCAACTTCAACATCAGTTCTTCCAGTGAATATTCAGGACTGATTTCCTTTAGGATTGACTGGTGTGATCATCTTGTTGTTTATGGGACTCTCAAGAGTCTTCTCCAACACCACAGCTCAAAAACATCAATTCTTTGGCACTCAGCCTTCTTTACTATCCAACTCTTACATCCATACATGACTACTGGAAAAACCACAGCTATGACTATACAGACCTTTATCAGCAAAGTAAAGTCTCTGCTTTTTAATATGCTTTCTAGATTTGTCATAGCTTTTCTTCCAAGGAGCAAGCATCTTTTAATGTCATGGCTACAGTCACCATCTGCAGTGATTTTGGAGCTCAAGGATGTAAAGCCTGTCACTGCTTCCATTGCTTCTTCATCTATTTGCCATGAAGTGATGGGATGCCATGATTTTTGTTTTTTGAATGTTGAGTTTTTCACTCTCCTCTTTACTTTCATCAAGAGGCTCTTTAGTTCCTCTTCACTCTCTGCCATAAGGGTGGTGTCATCTGCATATCTTAGGTTATAAATATTTCTCCTGACAATCTTGATTCCAGCTTGTGCTTCAGCAAGCCAGTGTTTTGCATGATGTGCTCTACATAGAAGCTAAATGAGCAGGGTGACAATATACAGCCTTGACGTACTCCTTTCTCAATACGGAACCAATCCATTGTTCCATGTCTGGTTCTAACTGTTGCTTCTTGATCTGCATACAGGTTTCTCAGGAGGTAGGTAAGACGAACTGGTATTCCCATCTCTTTAAGAATTTTCCACAGTTTGTTGTGATCCATACAGTCAAAAGTTTTAGTGTAGTCAGTGAAGCAGAAGTACATGTTTTTCTGGAATTCTCCTGATTTTTCTATGATTTGACAGATGTTGGCAATTTGATCTCTGGTTCCTTGGCCTTTTCTAAATCTATCTTGAACATCTGGAAATTCTCAGTTCACATACTGTTGAAGTTTCACTTGGAAAATTTTGACTTTGCTAATGTGTGAGATGATTGCAATTGTGCAGTAGTTTGAACATTCTTTGGGATTGGAATGAAAACTGACCTTTTCCAGTCCTATGGCCACTGGTGAGTTTTCCAAATTTGCTGGCATAATGAGTGCAGCACTTTCACAGCATCATCTTTTAGGATATGATATGGCTCAGCTGGAATTCCATCACCTCCTCTAGCTTTGTTTATAGAGATAGTTCCTAAGGCCCACTTGACTTCGCACTCCAGGATGTCTGGCTCTGGGTGAGTGATCACTATATCATGGTTATCTGGGTCATTGAGACCTTTTTTGTATAGTTCTTTTGTGTATTCTTACCACCATTTTGATATCTTCTGATACCTTTCTGTCCTTTATTGTGCCCATCTTTGTATGAAACGTTCCCTTGGTATTTCTGATTTTCTTGAAGAGGTCTCTAGTATTTCCCATTCTATTGTTTTCCTTTATTTCTTTGCATTGATCACTGAGGAAGACTTTCTTATATCTCCTTGTTATTCTTTGGAACTCTGAATACGTATACATTTATCTGATACATATATTTAATCATATAGGTATCTAATTTCCTAGTGAAGGTCATGTTACATTTCATAAAGTTTTATTAGTACTCAGCTATACCCATTCATTACATGTTGTTTTGGGCTCCAAAATCACTGCAGATGATGACTGCAGCCAGGAAATTAATTAAATTGAATTAAACCTTGGTCCTTGGAACAAAAACTATGACAGACTTAGACAGCATATTAAAAAACAGAGACATTACTTTGCCAATAAAGATTCATTGGGCCTCATTTATTGGACTTCATTCATAGACATTACTTTGCCAATAAAGATTCATTGGACCTCATTCATTGGACTTCATTCATAGTCAAGTTGGACCATAAAGAAGGCTGGGCACCAAAGAATTGATGCTTTTGAACTGTGGTGTTGGAGAAGACTCTTGAAAGTGCCTTGGACTGCAAAGAGATCAAATCAGTCAATTCTAAAGGAAATCAGTCCTGAATATTCATGGAGGACTATTGCTGAAGCTGAAGCTCCAATACTTTGGCCACCTGATGCAAAGAACAGACGCATTGAAAAAGACCCTGATGCTGGGAAGGATTGAAGGCAGGAGGAGAAGGTTGACAGAGGATGAAATGGTTGGGTTGTTAACACCAACTTGATGGACATGAGTTTGAGCAAGCTCCATGAGTCAGCAATGGACAGAGAAGCCTGGCATGCTGCAGTCTTTGGTATCTCAGAGTTGGACACAATTGAGCAACTGAATAACAACATGCTGTCTGCACTGCTTTGGTACTCTCAATAATATAGTGATTTTAGACACACACTACACAGTAAGTGAGCAGACAATAAATGAAAATATTCAGTCTATATTCTCTGCTCACTATGGCATCATCACATCATCATTCAGACTTCCCAGGTGACACTAGTGGTAAAGAACCCGCCTGCCAAAGCAGGAAACAAAAGAGACACCCGTTAGATCCCTGGATTGGGAAGATCCCCTGGAGGAGAGAGCATGGCAATCCACTCTAGTATTCTTGCCTAGAGAATCCCATGGATAGGGGAGCCCTCACGGGCTACAGTCTATAGGATTGCAAACAGTTGGACATGACTGAAGCTACTTAGTACACACGTACGCATCATTATCCCCCTTCTATTTGACAAGCATATTTCCCTTACTCTTGCCTTTGAATTCTCCTTGTTTCTCATCTAACCTGCTCGTAGGTAACTTTACAACTTGTGTATCTCACAAATAGGGGAGCAGTTTCGAGCACTTCCTCAAGACTGAGACTTGAAGGAATTGGCAGCCCTTAAGTGTTCTCATCCCTTGTTCCTTGTTTAATTTGTGGGCAGTCATCTTACTGTCCATGAAAGGAAAGTGTTTGTTCCTTTGGGCTGAAAAATCTTGAGAAATAAGAAATGAATTGTTATATGTTAAAGAGTTGCATTCACTGCATAGCTGCTGATGTCCAGATTTTTCCCCAACCATGACGTAAAGATGGAATTTACAAAGCTGCAGGGAGGGCTTTAGGTGTGGTGACTTTCATTGACTGCTTCAGTGCTGAGACAGTTAAGTCCTATTTTTCCAGCCAGGAGTGCAGACTCCAAGAGGCAGGAAGCTGAGGCCAGGTGTGTAACGGTTCCCAGCTCCACAATCCTGCTTCACCACCTGCAGTCTGTGTATCTACAGGGCTCCTGGAGAATAAAACTCAAGTGGGAGAATTCTTTTATCCAGTCATCAAATTTATCCTGACAGTTTAGGAACAAGAAGCGAAGAAAACAAAGGTTGAAAAATGAAATGCAGTGTGTAATTCAGACAAGGCTGAAAAAGCTTTTCTTCTCCATGCTGGGAAAGGTTTGTGCAGTATTACAAACTCAAAGGAGTATTAAAAATACCATTCTTATTCACATTTCTTTAGAATGCTGAGCCAGACAAAGAAAATACCTATGTTGGCCAAATTCTACTTTGGGGCCATTAAGTATCCTCTGAATTCAACCTTTTATTCTACAAATGAGGAAATTAATGCCAATAAAATTTAAGTGATGTATTCAAGGGATATGACTCTGGTGCCATGCTAGGATTAGAAGGTGCATATGCTTCCTACAATCAATTCAAAATTTAATGCTAAATTCTTTTAATGGTCATGTATAGCCCTGGAATTCATAAATGCTTCCAAATATGTTTTAATGCATTTATACTTCCTGAACGGAACCTTTCTTGGAGAAATGTTCTCTAAGTTAATCCCCCTCTTTGTAAAATACTACATCAATCCTGAGTTGGCTAGAAACTGTAGTCCCTTCTGAATATTACAGTTTGCTGAGGCTTAAAGGAAAGGCATGTGGGTTTTTACAAAAGCATCTTGATCCCATTCTTACAAACGTGGACTTCTAAATATACCTTCATGAGGCCAGTGCACTGCTTATGCAAATGAATTCAATGTTTTTCTAGGTCACAGCAGGCCTACTTCTACATAGAAAGTGCCAATAGGAATATCAGGGGGATTCCTGCTGCCAGAATGTGAATGTTTTCTACTAACAAAACTTGACTAGAGTGAAAGATGTTATGCAACTCATATCTCCTCATTCACTCAAGAGCCAATGTCTCAGATGGTGTTCTGTCACTTCACAGACAATAGTCATCTTGGCTTCCAGAAAGAATGAGTTAGAAATTTACTGGCCAAAATGTATTCCTACTATTCTGTCATTAACTATGTATAGTCTTAAAAACTGTGTCTCAGATTCCTCATCTGAATAACTGTGTTTATTTTAAAATTATTGTAGCTAACATCTTAACATACTCAGAGAGAAGTTGATCAAATAACACTGGCTGTTTGATTTCCTCAGAAACAAAACAGGCATCAGTAATTGCAATTATTTAATTTACTATCTTTGGGGAGGTTGATCAGATGTTATAAACTGTTTTAAAAATTCACTAAAATTCTAACATAATATAGTACATTATTCAATAATTTCTCTTCCATAATCAGTCAAAATAGACACTGAATTTCTTACCTAACAGGAATTCTCATACACAATAATTTTCTTTGTTAATCAGAAAGGAATACACAGCTTTTGTATGGTCAACTAAACCTTGGGCATGGACCAGAAACAAGTAGCAACCAGGGAAGTTTCTGTTACTTACATCTGTGGAACCCTGGACATGGGCTCAACTTCACTGAGCTTCAATTATCTCCATAAAAATAAGTAAGCAAAATTCCATTAAAAGGACTCCATAAGCAAATAAACAAAAAGCACTACTGCACAAAAAAGGGGAGACAAGGCATTATTGCTATGATGGTGCATAGTGGTTTAAGAGCACTGATCTTAACATTAATGTGTTTTGCTGTTATTTTTTCTTGTTTTTTATCTCTTTCTTTGGAAACATTTTGGAAGAGGTTCTCTCTCTGGAGAAACTTGCATTTAAAGCACAATTAAGATATATTATTTTTAGGAAGTAGTTCACCTTTCAGTGTGTGTGTGTGTTATATGCTTAGTTGTTTCCAAGTCTTTGTGACTCTATGGACTAGAGCCCGCCAGGCTCCTCTGTCTGGGCAAGAATATGGGAGTGGGTTGTATTTCCTTCTCTTGGGGATCTTCCTGACCCAGGTATCAAATCAAGGTCCTGCATTCCAGACAGGGTCCTTATGCCTGAACCATCAAGAAAGCCCTTGTTTTGTGTGGCACTTTACAGTTTACTCTGTACTTAAAATAAAATTGATATCTATATAATGCTCAGAGATGGTGCTGTGTATCTTACTAGTCTTCTGCGCCTGTGACTGCACAACTAAGATTGCAGAAATTTTCCCTGAACACTTTGCCTTGGAAGTTAAGTATTCACTCCATCTATCTGTTGGCCATACTTAGGTCCACTGAAATTGTTAAGGCAGCATCTTCAGGATTTCTTCTAGGTGGCACAGCTTATGATTAGGAAAATAAACACTGACTTTGGAGATAAACTGACTTCAAAACTCAGTTCTACAAAGCTGTGTAACCCTAGGCAAGACACTTAATTTCTTAGAACTTCAGTTTCTTAACTGTATGGGCAAACATTTCATCTACTGTTTAGGGCTGGTGTGGAGATGAAATGAGATCAAAGTGTAAGGACAGTTCTGTACTCAATGCCTGGCATCAAGTAGGAATTTAATAAATGTTCATTCCCTTTTTCCTTTCTTTTTCTTTATCACTCTCAGCTTGACTCAGCATTTTCCTGATCTCACTAATGCTATTGCTTCCTAATGTTATAGACAGTAAACAACAGTCTATTTTTTAGGAAACAATTTAGTTTTCTTTTCGTGTGTAACAGTTCAGTTCAGTCGCTCAGTCCTGTTTGACACTTTGCGACCCCATGAATCGTAGCACGTCAGGCCTCCCTGTCCATAACCAACTCCCAGAGTTTACCCAAACTCATGTCCATCGAGTCGGTGATGCCATCCAGCCAACTCATCCTCTGTCGTCTCCTTCTCCTCCTGCCCTCAATCCCTCCCAGCATCAGGGTCTTTTCCAATGAGTCAACTCCTTCTGATCTCACTAATGCTATTGCTTCCTAATGTTATAGACAGTAAACAACAGTCTATTTTTTAGGAAACAATTTAGTTTTCTTTTCGTGTGTAACAGTTCAGTTCAGTCGCTCAGTCCTGTTTGACACTTTGCGACCCCATGAATCGTAGCACGTCAGGCCTCCCTGTCCATAACCAACTCCCAGAGTTTACCCAAACTCATGTCCATCGAGTCGGTGATGCCATCCAGCCAACTCATCCTCTGTCGTCTCCTTCTCCTCCTGCCCTCAATCCCTCCCAGCATCAGGGTCTTTTCCAATGAGTCAACTCCTTGCATGAGGTGGCCAAAGTACTGGAGTTTCAGCCTCAGCAAAATCCTTCCAATGAACACCCAGGACTGATCTCCTTTAAGATGGACTGGTTGGATCTTCTTGCAGTCCAAGGGATTCTCAAAAGTCTTCTCCAACACCACAGTTCAAAAGCATCAATTCTTAGGAGCTCAGCTTTCTTCACAGTCCAACTCTCACATCCATACATGACCACTGGAAAAACCATAGCCTTGACTAGACAATCTTTGTTGGCAAAGTAATGTCTCTGCTTTTTAATATGCTGTCTAGGTTGGTCATAACTTTCCTTCCAAGGAGTAAGTGTCTTTTAATTTCATGGCTGCAATCACCAGCTGCAGTGATTTTGGAGCCTCCCAAAATAAAGTCTGACACTGTTTCCCCATTGATTTCCCATGTTTATAGGACTTCTATAATTACCCAGTGGGAGAAATCAAGCTGCAGTTAAGATGGGAAAATACAGTAGAAAAGCAGTAGATTAAGAATCCGGAGAACTCTGCTCCACCCCTGTCTCTACAGGGATTTACATGGTCTTGGGTAAGTCATTTCTGTGTTCCCTTCCTTGTAAAATGAGAATACCAATATTTATCCTACTACTTCAGAAGTGGTTTGTCACTTCAAATGATAAAATTATGAGAAAACATTTAGAAGTTTGCAATAAAATTAAAAATGGAAAAAATATGATTGTGATCATATTTTTATTAATCTGAAACATTTCCTAGAAAATGAAAGGACTTTCCCCTTAAAATATCATAAGGAAGCCAGAGGGCAACTGTGTGGTCTTGCTTTCCAATCCAGTAGTCTGGATATTTCTCTTCTTCAGAGTCACAGAAGGCTTCAAAGCCTGCACCACTGTAGACTTTTGCAGGGGATAAACTACCGCACAATTGCACTCATCTCACATGCTAGTAAAGTAATGCTCAAAATTCTCCAAGCCAGACTTCAGCAATATGTGAACCGTGAACTCCCTGATGTCCAAGATGGTTTTAGAAAAGGCAGAGGAACCAGAGATCAAATTGCCAACATCCGCTGGATCATGGAAAAAGCAAGAGAGTTCCAGAAAAACATCTATTTCTGCTTTATTGACTATGCCAAAGCCTTTGACTGTGTGGATCACAGTAAACTGTGGACAATTCTGAAAGAGATGGGAATACCAGACCACCTGACCTGCCTCTTGAGAAATCTGTATGCAGGTCAGGAAGCAACAGTTAGAACTGGACATGGAACAACAGACTGGTTCCAAATAGGAAAAGGAGTACGTCAAGGCTCTCCAGTACTTTGGCCACCTCATGCGAAGAGTTATCTCATTGGAAAAGACTCTGATGCTGGGAGGGATTGGGGGCAGAGGAGAAGGGGAAGACCGAGGATGAGATGGCTGGATGGCATCACGGACTCAATGGACGTGAGTCTGAGTGAACTCCGGGAGTTGGTGATGGACAGGGAGGCGTGGCGTGCTGCAATTCATGGGGTTGCAAAGAGTCAGACACGACTGAGCGACTGAACTGAACTGAATGATAAACTGATCCAGAGTGCCTCAGGTTACATATGGAAGGGGCAGGAATGATTGGATTCAGGCAGTCATTCTCAGCCAAAGTTTGTTAGAGCTATGGTATGCTGGAGAATATTATGTCTATTTTTATCTCCAAGGTAGTTTGTGAATAAATGAAATTCATCCATAGTCATATATGACTGTGAGAGTTGGACCATAAAGAAAGCTGAGCACTGAAGAATTGATGCCTTTGAACTGTGGTGTTGGAAAAGACTCTTGAGAGTCCCTTGGACAGCAAGGAGATCCAACCAGTCACTCCTAAACGAAATCAGTCCTGAATATTCATTGGAAGGACTGATACTGAAGCCGAAACTCCAATACTTTGCCCACCTGATGTGTAGAACTGACTCTTTTGAAAAGACCCTGATGCTGGGAAAGATTGAAGGCGGGAGGAGAAGGAGACCACAGAGGATGAGATGGTTGGATGGCATCACTGACTCAACGGACATTAGTTTGAGTAAACTCCGTGAGTTGGTGATGGACAGGGAGGCCTGGCACGCTACAGTCCATTGGGTCATAAAGCGTCAGACATGACTGAACGACTGAACTGAACTGAACTGAAATTCTCTCAAGGAAGTTGGAGTTCTAACTACAAACCTGGTGTATTCCCTTTGAAACAAAGTGCCAGAACCAAAATTAAAACCCTCAAATTCACATCTCTGAATATGATGCACAGATCTCAGAATCCTTCATATAGTTAATCTCTAGACTCTCCTTAGTTCAATGACAGTAATGATTTTGACCTCTGCCTGAATACGCGAAGTTTGACATCAGTGGCAGATGAAAGCTGTGAGGAAAACAGCAGACCCTTGTTCAGAAGGATATAACAATTTTCTATTCAAGGTGAGTCACTGATAAATCTCTTCGGGAGAGAAGCTCTGCAAAGTATTGTCTGAATCCACTGCCATTCAAAACAGATTGTACTCTGGTTTATTTTTCATTTCAACACATGTGTGTGTATGTGCTGTTTTCCGTTTTACCCACACATTTCCCCTCTGTGAACTTTTTACCAGAAGGGGTTTTGGCAGAACAAAGATGTGAAAAGAAACTCAGGCAGGCAGATACAATATTAGCTGAACACACAGTGAGAGCTGGCAGTATGACTCAGGAAAGAGATTTTAGTTATTAAGTCTCAGAAATTTTCTTCGATTGAGAAAAATTAGGATAGACTAAGGTAAAAGAATGAAACAGGACTACACAGCACTAATAAATTACAAGATTTCTTCAATTAGAGACACTTTTAATTGTCACTTGGGATGTGAGTTCATTGAAATGATTTTATTCCCAAGTCTTCTCTAAACCAAAGTGTACGAAATAAGTGCATAGCTAGTACCTTTTTGTCTTGAGGCCTAATGATGCCATTTTAAAAAAAAAGAGATATTTTCATTCACTCATGGAATAGATAAAAGTTGAGGACATACCATGTGCCAAGTAACCCTAAAGAAGAGACTATAGTTGAATAAATATGATCATAGTTACTGGATTCCGTTCTGTGAGGTACCAACACCTTTCTAGATAGTTTTACTCCATCACTTCCTAATAATCCTGTTTTTTGCCATCTCCTACAACCAGGAAAAACAAACAAAACCCCAGGAATTAGAAGCAATGGGCAGGAGCAGCTTTGTTGTTGGACTAGTGGGCAAAGACTTCAGAATGCGACTCAGTACATGTACATGTATATGTGTGGGGCGGGCTGGTGGTGGTGGGGAACGGTGTTAAGGAGGATGCGTGTTCAGCATAATCAAATCAAAGGTATGTTGGAGAGAGGAATATATATCTTAGCGTTGGTTGTTTTTTCAGAGCATTTTAAAATTCATACAGTTCTATCTTTTTTGTTTGGTTTTGTTTTTCTCCGTCTATGGAAAGCCTAAGTAACAGCTAAGTTTCAGAATTTATGTCATGCTATTTTTCTTCACCCACCAGGCTGAGAATCACCCTTTCCTTTAGCCAGGAGCGAAGACTAGGTTATACAGTTTGTTCCTATTGTTGTCACTAAGTCATGTCCAACTCTTTGCGACCCCATATTTAGAAGATGTAAAAGGGGCACTGATACAGGATATTTTCTGAAGGAAGTGAATTGTGAGTTTACCAGAGGTATAGAATTTTGGAGAAATAAAATATGGGAAAATTGGGGATATTGAAAAATGTGAAACTTTTATTTAAGAAACAGACTTTGAGAAGAAAAAAATGGACTGTCTCATTAGTGCTAAAGATCCTGGCAGTAAGGCTCCATTTTTTTAGGGTGCAAAAATATAGATTAGTTAGCAGTAAAGAATAATTTTTGAAAAGATAAAATGAGTTGCCTTCAAGTATAAAATGAACATGAATTAAAGAGTTTAATATATAAATGAGGAAAGCAATAAGAGGGTTCAGGAGAAATTTTGTAGATGACTTTATATATATATATATATATACATATATAAGGATTTTATATATATGAAGTCAGGAATGGTGAAATGAATTTGGTAATAGAAAGAAAACTGTCTAATAGCCTACTAAGCAAAAAATTATAATGTTTCTGTTATTATTTCAACCAGGAGGAATTCAATTTTATCTCTAAGTTCAGTTCATTTCAGTCGCTCAGTTGTGTCCAACTCTTTGCAACCCCATGAATCGCAGCACGCCAGGCCTCCCTGTCCATCACCATCACCTGGAGTTCACTCAGACTCACGTCCATTGAGTCCGTGATGCCATCCAGCCATTTCATCCTCGGTCTTCCCCTTCTCTTCCTGCCCCCAATCCCTCCCAGCATCAGGGTTTTTTCCAATGAGTCAACTCTTCTCATGAGGTGGCCAAAGTATTGGAGCTTCAGCTTTAGCATCATTCCTTCCAAAGAAATCCCAGGGTTGATCTCCTTCAGAAGGACTGGTTGGATCTCCTTGCAGTCCAAGGGACTCTCAAGAGTCTTCTTCAACATCACAGTTCCAAAGCATCAATTCTTCGGTGCTCAGCCTTCTTCACAGTCCAAATCTCACTGGATAAAATTCATTTGCATAATTATAAATAGGTATCATTTGCATTGTCAAGGAGAGGAATCACTTTCAACTTCTATAATTTATTTAATATCTGGACCTACAGAACATACAATAGACTAGTCATTAGAAAATTAATCAAAATTATATTTTCCTAGAGAATCAGATAATCACTGGAGGGGCCACCAGACAATAGGTATCATGCCACTGAAAGGCAGTTTAGTGATACACTTTGCCTATTTCCAAGCTTAGACATTTTCTTAATCTTAGACTCAGGGACAATTGCTTTTTCAGTACCCTATATCTGTACAGTTTTGACATTAACAAAGCGTTACTTAGATCTTCATGTAGCAAAGGCTACTACTATGCTCACTTTCAGAAAACTGGTCAGTGGGCTATCCAGAAAGAAAGAGGAATAACCCTCATTCTCCAGTCACCAACAAGCACCTGAAAGTTTATTTCCTTGACCTTCCCCATACCTAGAGGATGTTCTTGACACAGCCTTTAGGGCAACATAAACTATCCTTTTCTTCAGAGTTGAGTTGAATTTCCAGGAGTGGAATGGATGGATGACATAATAGTTTTATTTTTAGTTTCAAAACACTCCATACCATTTTCCACAGTGGCCACACCAATTTACATTCTTACTAACAGTTCTATTTTCTCTACATCCTTGACAACATTTGTTATTTGTAGACATTTTGATAACAGCCATTCTGACAGGTGTGATGTCAGATTATTTTTTAAGAAACAGAAGACTCAGGAAACCTTTCTTTTTACCTCCTCCTTAGCTGCCTAAACAGATATAGGACCTGTTTCAGGAAGGGAGCTATCACCATAGATAACTATAATATGAAGTAAGTGTGATAGACAGGGAGCAACCTAGCATAATCTGTTAAAATTCCAATGTCTATTGTCTCTCAAAAGTTTGAGCAAACTCCGGGAGTTGTTGATGGACAGGGAAGCCTGGCGTGCTGCAGTCCATGGGATCGCAAAGAGTTGGATATGACTGAGCGACTGAACTGAACTGAATTGTCTCTCAGTGCCTCAGCAAACATTTGTTTACTAAACCATTGCTTTTCCATCTTCATGTATATTGCCTTCCTCTCCTTTGAATTTCCAAGCCAATATCCTCAACATCCTAACATCATCTTCTCTTTTGCCTTTAGCTGAAGATGATATTTAAGTGATGGCTTAGCCATTTTGACAAGTCACTGAATTTTCCTGGGTCTCTCCCATGTATACATGTTATTAATTTTTTTTGGTCTGTTTATGTGTCTCAGGTCAGTTCAGTTGCTCAGTTGTGTCTGACTCTTTGTGACCCCATGGACTGCAGCAGGCCAGACCTCCCTCTCCATCACTAACTCCTGGAGCTTACTCAAACTCATGTCCATTGAGCCAATGATGCCATCCAACCATCTCATCCTCTATCGTCCTCTTCTCCTCCTGCCTTCAATCTTTCCCAGCATCAGGGTCTTTTCCAATGAGTCAATTCTTCCAATCAGGTGGCCAAAGTATTGGAGTTTCAGCATCAGTCCTTCCAGTGAATATTCAGGACTGATTTCCTTTAGGATGGATTGGTTGGATCTCCTTGCTGTCCAAGGGATTCATGTCAATTTAATTCTTGGACCAGCCAGAAGAACCTAGGACAGAGGGAAATTTCTTCCTCCCTAACAGCACTAAGCACAGTTTCCAAGGCTAAAACTGTCAATAAATAATGCAATGTAAATCAAATTTTGGACAGTATATCTTTGGGGGGAAGACATTTTTTCTTTGGCACATTCTCTCAATAAATAGTTGGCTTAAGACAAATTCGGTGAGATGCACACAAGGGATTAAGGACCATGTGGGACTGAGAAATGGAATATTTCCTGCCACATCAGCAAACAAGGATGTCACTATCATTGGCAATTGCAGCCTTCCAATGTGAGCTGTGAGTCTAAAGGGCACTCAAGAAGGAGAAGAATACCTGCAACCTAACAGCCATCAGACTGTAGCCACTATGTACAGTGAACACCAAGGTGAACTCAGGATGTCAAAAATACAGGATATAGGGCCCATAGCTGAAATGCATGTGAAAGGAATTATTTCAGTGAGCCCAGACTCTTGCATCTTCCCATATACAGAAAAGTGCTAAATTCTCTAACTAAGGATATCTGGTTCTTAATTAATTAACAATAATCTTTTGGTGTTCAGACTACCTGCCCTTTGTTTCAAAATTTCTATATAACCTGGCTCCTCCCCTCACCTCCCTAGAACAGTTCTCTCAGGATCATTTGAGATGCTGTTTCCTGGGCTTCAAATCCTAAAATTTCCCACTGAATAAAACATAACTCTCAACTTCTAGGTTGGAAATATATTTTTTAAGTTGACTAAAGTCCTATAGGCAAAACTGGATTCCTTAATTTACCTAGGAAAAATTGCTAGAATTTCCGATAGTACTAAGAATGGGGCTGAGACTTGGATTGAGAAGATATTAAAAACTGGAGTAAGAATGATTCTGGGATAGAAATGGAAACAGATTCAGAATTAGGAAATTCTGAAGGTAATGGCACAGACACAAATCTAAAAACTGGTAACATCTTATTCATTTCTCTTTTCACTTTGAGCAAAACTTAATAGAGCTTGTCTTGTTGACCATCCCACCTAATATCCTAGACTGCCTTTAACTGGCTCCTAGTATAGAAAGACTTGTACACATGAGCTTACATTCATTCTACAACATCTATACTCTTTGATATATCAACTTCTAATGCGATCACAATCACCTCTTTTATAAAACCTTGCCCTTTACAAAAGTGTTACTTAAATTGACTTATATTTCAAATATTTCCCTCACCTGTTCTTCTGGTTTCAACCTTCCAAGTTTTATCATTTATATATATGTGTGTGTGTGTGTGTATAATTTCCATTTTATGATTATTTATTCTATGGCTTTTGAGTAAATGATCTTGTATTGAATGTTCTACTGATTTAAACTCAATTTTCAATCTGTCTTTAAGCTTATCAACTACAAATTGGCACTTGCCATTGGCACTTGCAATCTGCCACTATAAGAGTGAAATCATGTGCCTGTGCTCCTGCAGGCGCTGATTTTCAACACCCCCTGAAAGAGTTCAGAGTGGAGACAGAAATAAGGTACTTTGCTCAGGGAAAAACTGGCAGAATGGATACTTAGATATTTTCAGGAGCAGTTTCTCAGGGCTGTTTGAGGTCCTGTCTCCTAGGCTGCAGTCCTCATTTTGCTCCAAATAAAACAACTTGCAACTTTCATGTTGTGCAATTTTTTTAAGTCGACACGTTATTTCTACTCTACAGCCCCTGCTTCCTAATGTTTTAGTTATCTATTTCCCTTAACCACTGCATGCTAGATGTTCAGTTCAGTCCAGTTCAGTCGCACAGTCGTGTCCGACTCTTTGCGACCCCATGAATCGCAGCACGCCAGGCCTCCCTGTCCATCACCAACTCCCGGAGTTCACTCAGACTCACGTCCATCGAGTCCATGATGCCATCCAGCCATCTCATCTTCGGGGTCGTCCCTTTCTCCTCCTGCCCCCAATCCCTCCCAGCATCAGGGTCTTTTCCAATGAGTCAACTCTTCGCATAAGGTGGCCAAAGTACTGAAGTTTCAGCTTTAGCATCATTCCTTCCAAAGAAATCCCAGGGCTGATCTCCTTCAGAATGGACTGGTTGGATCTCCTTGCAGTCCAAGGGACTCTCAAGAGTCTTCTCCAACACCACACTTCAAAAGCATCAATTCTTCTGCACTCAGCCTTCTTCACAGTCCAACTCTCACATCCATACATGACCACAGGAAAAACCATAGCCTTGACTAGACGGACCTTAGTCGGCAAAGTAATGTCTCTGCTTTTGAATATACTATCTAGGTTGGTCATAACTTTTCTTCCAAGGAGTAAGCACCTTTTAATTTCATGGCTGCAGTCACCATCTGCAGTGATTTTGGAGCCCAAAAAAACAAGTCTGACACTGTTTCTACTGTTTCCCCATCTATTTCCCATGAAGTGATTGGGCCAGATGCCATGATCTTCGTTTTCTGTAGCTCATACTAATTCTACCAGCCCACTGCTGCTGCTGCTGATGCTGAGTCGCTTCAGTCCTGTCCGACTCTGTGCGACCCCATAGACGGCAGCTCACCGGGCTCCCCCATCCCTGGGATTCTCCAGGCAAGAACACTGGAGTGGGTTGCCATTTCCTTCTCCACCAGCCCACTAGACTTGATTATTATTAAATATTTAAGATCTCTGTGAGCAAGTTGCTAAATTGGCCATGGTGAGAATATTTAATCCTGGGAAACTGGTAGTTCCAGCACTTGAAATGTATACTTTATAGATGAGAAGATTGAGGTACAGAAGAGTTCATTAATTTTATCAAGATCAAAATGGTAATAAATTGTTATGGTAGAACTAGAATGCAGACTTCTCTGTTCCAGCTCCTGCCACAGGCATTTTTTGATTCATAGTATAAAATGATATTGAAATGCAATTACTTAAATAATTCAGTTTTTGTTTCAGCAGTCCAATTCCCTCATTGTAGCTAAAAATAGGGAATGAAATGGCACTATATATATATTAATAAAAGATATAAGGTGGCTTCCCTTGTGGCTCAGCTGGTAAAGAACCTGCCAGCAATGAGGGAGACCTGGGATTGTTCCCTGGGTTGGAAAGATCCCCTGGAGAAGGGAAAGGCTATCCACTCCAGTATTCTGGTCTGGAGAATTCCGTGGACTGTATAGTCCATGGGGTTGCAAAGAGTTGGACATGAATGAGCGACTTTCACTTTCACTTTCTTAAGTGTAAGGGGATTTAGATGTTTCAGTTCCTAAAATAGGGTTAAATTTGTGAGACTCACTCTATAAAGCCTGCTTCCTGCTAAGTATTTCAAATGAATTTTATATGATTGGTACACAGCTCAACCGTGGTTATGAAACTTGGTGATTTAATGTCTCCCAATAAATAAAAATGACAGAGTAAATTAACATTGTTTTTAACCAATTTCTATATTAAAATGGTGGTAGATACAGTGGATACATTAAATACCAGGAAATGTTTGTCATGAAAAAAGACTTAAAAATATACAGCTCAAACTGGGGCTGTTATTAATTGAAATCTATCACTGGTAAGTTAAATCAGTTAATTTCCCCACCACTATCAAAAGCCCCAAAGATTCAGCCTGAAAGTACAACGTACCCTGCTCCCTACACCTTCCTTTATAGAGTCATGTTTCTTTAAGAATCAGCTACTTGTTCTTTTCAGAGAAAGTTGTCACCATCCTTCCTGTAGAGCCAGCTCTTGGCAGAATCTTTCTTCCTTTAAAAAAGGAATCTCAACAGGAAACCCTGTTATCTCCTGTGACTGTGACTCAAGCTGACCACAAGTCCTTGAAGATAAGAGCTCACATATCAGGTTTCTTTTCCCTGTTGACTTCTTTATACCTCTTTAAAACTTATTTCTGTTAGAACCATCTTTGTAACTCATTCTGTCAACTAATTTCTGCATTGTTTAATCACTACCCCTTAGCATTAAAAGCAAAACCTTTATCCATCAGGTTATAAACAGTGTCTGACAACTGGAAGATCCTTCCACTCTCTTAGTCCCCTTATTGAATTGTCAACCAAGGCTCATTAGCTAAGATTTGAGCTTTCCTCTCTTTCCACTGCTATGATCTTAGTTCAAATCTTTATCCTACTGTTAGCAATAACAGTTACAAGTCTCTCTTTTTTTTTTTCTCTTTGCATCAAGTTTTTGCCTCCACTATGTTTTTAAAAGACCTTCAGAGTTATTGTTCCAAAATATAAACCTTATCACACTTAACCTATAGAGGATGATTTTTTACTGTAAGGATTCAGCTTTATCTAAATCAAAGTTTCTCTCTTTACAATGTTTGGCATATCAAAGTATCCATTTGAACAATGGATTATTAATAATGTCTTCTGGGTATGAATGCTATAAATATTCTGTATAAAATTAGAGATACATAAAAATATTAAAAATTACTTCACTTACTATATTTCAGAGATAGGCATTATTAACCTACTGGTATATCTTTTCATGTACACATATGTGATCTGGCTGTGAAGTTTGGTATTTTCAAAAAATAGCTGAGCCCAGCATGATGATGGTTGGGATGAGGTTGTTCTCAGAAGATGAGGTGAATACTGCTCACCTTATTTAGAATGAAATAACATTTGATTTGCTTTCTTTTTTCCCTCTGTAAGAATGGCAACAAATGGTAACTTTAAATCCATTCACATTTATTATCACTTTGCATATGTAGCATTTAGTAGCTTACACAATAGATGAATAAGCTGTTTTCTTGCCCTCCTTCCAACAGGGGGAGTTGTGACAAGCACATAAAGGTTTTTTTTTTTTTTTTCTTTGGATGAATTAAAGTGGAATCAGAGTCATTAGAAATGAAGTGACTAAGCGTTTCTGAAAAAGAAAAAAAACTTCATGAATGGGTAGCAGATAAACTTTGAAATGTAGGTACACATGTGGAAGAACTGACAACATAAATGACTAAAAAAGGGAAGCTGGGAATATGCTTTGAAGGAGCTGTGTCGCTGCGTGTATGATGAGACGCAGGATAAAACTGGAGCATGGATCAGGTCAAGGCAGAGGAAACCCGAATTCAAGGACTAAGTATTCTTGCACTGCTTTGTAGAGTAGGGGCATCCTCGAGTGTTTCTGTTTAGGAAGATGACAAAAAACCTGTTGTACATAAGGAATATATATTCAGCAACAGCATATAAGACTTATGGGGGAGGTAAGAGTTCAGAACTGGAGAGAGTGGTTTCAGTGGGCAGGTTGGGGGAAATGAGGGCCTGAATGAAGTAGCGTCTGTGAAGGCAGGAGAGGAAGGAAGAACTTAGGACTGAGTGTGGCTGGACTCATAGTGTGAGTGTGATGACTATAGTGAAAAGGGTAGCAAAGAGACTAAGAACATGGTCAATATCTGAATTCAAGATAATCAGGAGAGTGGGATGTCCTAGAGTTTAAAATGGAGAGGAGAATTTAGATGAAAGATGACTGGTTTCAAATATGGGGATTTTAAGTGTTAATTAACTCAATATGGAGACATTTTTCAGTATCAGGTTCCACTTACTTTTACTTTTAGAACTTTTTATTGTTATTATTACTTTAGCTCATTTCTCCTTGAAAAGGAAATTTAGGCCATCTGTCCCTATCGTGCTAATTTCCTTTCCACTTTATGCTTTTACCTCTAGGTTATTCCTAACCTGTAATCATGTCCTCCCTCTTTGCAGTGCATATAATTGGTTCTCAGAGTCCCTTCCCCTCTGTTCTGCCCTGTAATCTGTGTGTCCTGCCTGTAATCGTGTTTTGACTGCCCACACTGATCTGGTTAACCTTGAATCATTCTGTAACCATGACCTTGCAGGAACCACGCTATCTGTGTCTACTGAAAGGGCAGAATATTCACCTTTAAGGGATGGATATTTGAAATCAAAGTTCAATTAAATATTCCACATAATGTCTAATAGGAGTGGGTAGTAGGTATACTGCATGTTCTTTGAAATTGTTTGGCTTGGTTGAGAAGTCAAAACTTGAACAAGCTGCCATTTTTTGGTTATTATTGAGCAACTCAATGTCTGTTAAAACAAATCAGCTTATTTACTAGAGTGTGCCAAATGACCCTCTTACTTCTAACGGCTTTAAAGGGTATTGTCTAAGATAAACTATTGTTTTGGAATCCAATTAAAGTTCCACAGTGAATTATAATTGCTTTTGCCCTATAGTATACCTGCAAAGGAGCTTCCCTGGTGGCTCAGATGGTAAAGAATCTGCCTGAAATGTGGGAGACATGGGTTTGATCCTTGGGCTGGGAAGATGCCCTGGAGAAGGGAGTGGTTACCCAGTCCAGTATTCTTGCCTGGACAATTCCATAGACAGAGGAGCCTGAAGGGTTATAGTCCATAGGGTCACAAACAGTCAGACCATATTGAGTGACTAACACACACATAATTGGAAAATCCAAAAAAAAAATTGTTTAAAAAGGGTCATAGTTTCCCAGTTATGATTCTGGTCCTAATTTCATTATTGCCACCACATTCTTGCTAATAACTATAGACTAGAGGAAACAGTGACTAGGAAGAGTGCCAACCTGAATTCACATAATTGTGTGGCTTCCCTGATGTCTCAATTGGTAAAGAATCCGCCTGCAATTCAGGAGACTCAGATTTGATCCCTGGTCTGGGAAGATCCCCTGGAGAAGGAAATGGCAACCCTCTCCAGTATGCTTGCCTTGAAAATCCTATGGACAGAGCAGTCCATGGAGTCACAAAGAGTTGAGCACGACTGAGTGACTAACACACACACACACACACACACACACACAAAACACACACGGTAATACTCAACATATGTGGCATTTATATAATATCATGTTTGCTTGCAAGATTTTCTGCCTTTGATATTAACATCAACAATAACTGAGGGGATTTTTGTTTCAAGGAACAATGGAAACTGGTGCTGATATACCTTGATTTCTTCATTCTTTAGAGATGAAGTATCGGAAAAGCCATGACTGAGCAATAGGGTGATATTCCAACATTACAGATTCACTATATATAGTTCTGGAATGCATTCTAATGAGTTTTATTCCCCAAATCAGTGATCTCTTAATAATGTACTCTTGATTACATTCTCCTTCTTTACAATAATAATGTACTGTAGAACTCTGTTTCTTTTCTCTGTCATGCTCTCTAATCTATGTGCTACTTTGAATGCTTGGCTGGTAACTGCAACTCCACTGAGACAAAGCTGTCTGCTCCACATGAGAAGGGTAGGACTCATGCTGTACACAAGTCTGTATCAGGTCAAAGGGCATGGAGATTGCATCATGCTTGGGTGAGTCTGTCAGCAAGTAATGCTAAAACATTTGGATTGTGTCACCAAGAGAGAATTTACTTGGTTTTGGTACCAGTGAAAACTCTGTTTATCATTAAAAAAAAAAAGGTAAAGAGAAAAGACATAAACCATAAATGTTTCCTTACTTTTTTGCAGTTGTTGCTTTGGGGGAAAAATAAATTTTAAACAAACAAAATCAGTTTATGTCACTCATATTAAAATAGAAAATAATAAAACTTTTAAAGTTAAGGCCTGCTTTGACTCCAAATGTTGACTGTTCATTGTTGTTAATCATGACCCATGGATATTGATTGCCAAATGTAGGTTTTCTTAACTAGTTGACTATTCTTTCACTGACTTGGTATTCATTATACCAAGACCATTTCCCGCAGACAAAGTGTTAAAGCAAGGCTATGGACTGTAGCTAAATACAGACCCATACTTCTAGATGATGAATACTTTCCTAGACAATAAGGTTGCAAATATATATATATATATATATATACATATATATATATTTTTTTTCCCTTGCTCAAAAGGTTATTTCATCTGAAACAGAAGTTGTGTTTATTGGTATTCTAAGTACCATATTATTTATTTGCTAAGGTTTTTAACTTACAAAATATCTATTTTCAGTGGCTGATGTAAAGAATTTACAAACTTAAGATAATAATTCTTCTAAATTCGTAAACCAGATCAATTGAGTTAGAAATTACTTACTCCATATTTAGATCCAGTTTTACCAAGGTTGATGATTCCTATCAGGAGTGCGAAAGTAGTTCTCTCTTTATCATGGAGGATGTGAAAACATGAGAGGCAGGAAAAAAACAGGTAACTTCCACAGTCCACTGTACAATGCTAAATTTGGTTGTTTACTTCTTTGCATTAATTACCAGGAGTTCTATTGCCAAATATTTGGTAACTATATGGGAATTCAAGATGTGTATTAATCTTAATTATGATGCCTTCTTTTTTCCTTTCCTTTTTTCTTTTAAATTTATTTTATTTTTAATATAAATTTATTTATTTTAATTGGAGGCTAATTACTTTACAATATTGTATTGGTTTTGCCACACATCAACATGAAATTTATTTTAAATTGTGTTTAACTTATACTGGGGGCAGGAGAAGAAGGGAACGACATAGGATGAGATGGCTGGATGGCATCACTGACTCGATGGATGCGAGTCTGAGTGAACTCCGGGAATTGGTGATGGACAGGAAGGCGTGGCATGCGGCGATTCATGGGGTCGCAAAGAGTCAGACATGACTGAGCGACTAAACTGAACTGATATTGGTTCTATTGTTTTTAAACCTAGTTTGGAACTAGTTGTGGGATAAATAAAAAAAATTAAAATACATTTACTTACAAATTTTCTATAATATACATTTCAATGATTTTAAACAATGTTCAACAAATAATAATTTACTTAAGATCAGTATGATATGTTTATTAATATTTCTTAATCTTTCTGTAAAAGCACCAATAAAGATTCTATATCTTGAGGTTCCAAGATGGTATCAGGATGTAATTACAAGCCTGCCAAAGACAGTACAATTTTCTATCTTTATACTAGACAAGAACTTTCATAGCCTAAAGGAAAAAAATCAGGGATGCATCACTGAATATTTCAGAACCTGAGACAATTTATGTTTGATATTGATGGATTTCTCATAACATCTTTTTCTTTGTCTTTTTACAATTTTTGATCATTCAGTAACATTTACTCAGTACCTCAAAACCATACTGCATGTGTCCCTTAATGTCTCCCTGAAAGAATTCGTTTCTTTCATAGTTTGTTTAAAGTTATTTAGAGGGTAGGGTTCAAGTATTTCAACTCAAAGTGGTAGATGTCTCCAGAAATTTTAGACAGCTCTATAACACTAAGTGCTCTAAAAAGCTGAATTTTTTTCTCTGGAAAGTTGGTGAAGGGCATATCTTCCTATATCACCCCTGAACATACTATTTGTGGTGAAGATTGTCACAGGTCTTTGCAGCTTCTCCTACCAAGAGAGGGATTCTATTTCTTCACCTTCTTGAACCTTAACTGGCCTTGGATTAAATTCCCCTTTTGGATTTTAGCCTCATCTTCTGAAAGTCTTCCTCTAGGACTGAAACTCACTGGCTTCACATAATCTCTGTGTACACAATTGACAGCAGTCACAAGGACGTGGTCAGTAAATATCCCTATTGAATATTAAACTTTTATTTTTTTCTTATCATAAGATAATATAGGACTAGCCTAAGGTTTTTAATACTTGTAGCATCTTATCTCTCTTCACTGATGAACTATGCTAGAGATTATCAGGCTAACCCATCTCATGGTCTACAGAATGGACATTTAAATCTATTATGAAAGTAGCATACAAAGGTGAATGTTCTGGTTTTTGACTATATGCCTAGATTCCCCCCATTTCATTTGGAAAGCCACTATAAATTTACCTTCAGGAGTCACAGGAGAGGGAAAATCATTTGGTTTCTAGGAAACTAATATAACCTACTTGGAAGTTCATTCCAATATTCACTGAACTTCTTTTTGGTCTTTTTCAATCGTAGTTGATCTTATATCTATGTGTTGTTCTTGGTTCAGTGTTTAAATTGGGTACTCTACCTGTAGCTACTCTGCAGAAGAACTCTACAAATTACCACTTTGACTGCCTCATTACCTTTCCTGGAATCTAATTTCTAATAATCTTATAAATTAATTCATACAAATTATACTAATATGTAATCACATTTATGTTACCTTCTTTTCAGGGAGATACCATATTTGTAGTTGTTTAAAGTCTTCAGTCTCTAAATCTGGAGGAGGGACTAACCAGTGATAACATTTCTGGCACTAGGTATTTGTTAAGGGAGCTCAGCAAAACCTCTTCTAGCCTATCAGTTATCTGCCATCTCCATTTTTAGACACTACTCCTTTTGGATAAACACCTCTTTTTCTTTCTTGCTGTATTTGAACCAGATCAGCATCCCAGTCCTAAAGGCAAGCAGTTCAGGTCCTTGACAAAATCATTAGTTATGTTCATAACTGCTTGCTTAGTAATCAAGGAAGAGGAGAAGGAGGGGTGTGTGTGTGTGTGTGTGTACACCAGCTCCTGTGCCTCCAAGGTGAGTTAGCCTTTCTAGTCCACTTGGCTCCTTACCATAACAAATCATGGATGCTTTGCAAGTTGATACCCTGAAATCTCTCAGGGAGGAGCTATTCTGCTTGTAGCTGCCTGAACCATTCAGATTCAACAAAGCACCATTTTGTAAATGATGACACCTGTGCAGTACATGATTCTATAATATAGGCAGCTACAATCTTTTTGGTTGCAATGGCAATTTGGGTAGGGGACTAGTTGCAAATGAATATAGTTTTTGATCAAATAGAAGTCTTGGACTTCCTGGACAGAAAGCCCTGCCAATGCCAACCAACCAGATAGAGGGAGCAAAGAGGAAGGAACAAATGGAATTTTAGGTCAGTAGTACTGAGCTGAAGGCAAGAGTAAAGACTACAGAATGGCCTGAAATGGACATGAAGAATTATTACTCTTGGTCCTGGTGACTTTAAAATGTTAATAAATATTGCCAAAATGCTTAACTCTTGGTAACCTACCAAAAGATAGGCTATATTTTGGGGAAAATGAATCCCAGCATGATATTATATATGCACAATTAATTTAAACATAAAATTTTGAAATGTGGGTGCCAAGGCCAATTCCAGCTGATATAATTTTCTCAGATTAAGTTCCAATGAATATTACATTTTAAAGAAAATTATATTGTGATATTAAAGAAAAGTCCTATTGCAAAAGCAGATCACAGTCCCATTTGTAATAAAAGGAATATAAAGGACTACTGATTAGAGGGAATGAGTCAAGTCTCCAGTGTTAAAGCATAAGGTACAGGAGGTTAATTTTCACCCACCAGCTTCTAAAATTGCTCACATAAATTTTCTCATTTATTCATGTAAACCAGACCTCATATTGTGTGAGGAAAAATTAAGGATTCAGCAAGGAAAAATGCACATTCAATTTATGGCTGCAATTTTAGAGTCTGAATAAAAGTTATGTGAATATTTGGCCTTGTGGCTGCTCTCCAGTTATTTCAAACATAATTGAAAAAACCTGAAGAACCAGGGAGGGGCCTGAAGGTAAACTCCAGTACCTGCATGCATTTGATGTTTACCTGACATTGGGCCTGGACAACTCAAAGAATTCTAAATGTTTCTCATCCTTGACCTTGAACCTTCTCCAGTGATGTGAAATCACTACAACAGGATCACTTGAGCTATGCTGAAGGAAAAAAGAAAGATACCAAGTCTTATCTGAAATATTCTGGGTGAAAATCTCTTGTGGATAGAACTTGAAAGAAGCATTTTAAAGGCTGTCAGGATGATTCTGATGCATACTCAAGTTTCAATACCACTCCCTTGTGGAACATTAGTGGAGAAATACACTGCTGATACAATTCTATAAAATATAGTTTTCAGGCTTAGTAAACATAACAGTGATAAGAATAGTGAGAAATAGGAATTATGCCCATTATTTGGGTACAATTTGCAGCAGGTGTCAGAGAACGGCCAAAGTGTATGAATTCTCCACCTCAAGTCACTCTCTTTATTCGCCCCTAACTAAAAGGGGATGACAGAGGATGAGATGGCTGGATGGCATCACCAACCCAATGGACATGAGGCCTGGCGTGCTGCGATTCATGGGGTCGCAAAGAGTCGGACACGACTGAGTGACTGAGCTGAACTTAATTCAAACTAGCATTGGTCTAACTCTTCTTGCCATCCCAGGTTGGACAACCAAACTTCTATAATTAGCACCATCTGTAGGACCTAAAGATTTCCAACTTGTTAAATTTCTTATTCCCATGTTTCTCTGCATTTTTTTTGTATTCATCCATTATAAAGCTCAAATTTGTTTTGTATTTGATGCACATGTTTTGTGAGAATTCCACCATGTTTGCAAGATACACTGGGGCTGGTGATGGGAGCTATCTCCTAGAATTAGATAGTTGGGAGAGAAGTAAAACACTTAAACAGATTTTGTTGTTTGGTCACTAAGTCATGTCAGCCTCTTTGCAATCCATGGACTGTAGCTTGCCAGGCTCCTCTGTCCATGGAATTCTCCAGGCAAGATACTGGAATAGGTAGCTATTCCCTTCTCCAGGGGATCTTTCCAACCTGGGATGGAATCCATGTCTCCTGCATTGACAGGTGTATTCCTTACTACTGAGCCACCAGGCTTTCCCTACATAGAAATATTAGGTATTTAAATTAGATATTTATATAGATATTAAATAGATTTTAAAATCATGCATGCATATTTTGCCTATTCTATCACTAATCAATTTTAAAGTGCAATGAAAATTAACTCTATGCCCTCCATAATATTAAATGCTTAGATCTTTGAATTTTCTAAGTCCACTAACCTGTATACAAAAGCAAACTTTCACAAACTGTGTTGAATGAGTTTTGAAACAGACAAGAGTAATTTGAAAATTATCGCTTGTATTTTTTTTAAAAAAGCAACATCCTATTTTGAGATTTAAATAATGTTTTTCAAAGAGCTGCATTGCCTTTTTCAAATGATATAATTGGAGTAGACTTCTTTCAGGACCAATAAGATGATTCATCTCAGACATACTTCCAAGGATATAAAGTCTTTGAAAGATAGATTGTTGAATATACTTTAAAATCTAAATCCTAATTAATAAATACTCTAAGTGGCTGCAATACCTCAGGCAAGTGCTGAGTCACAAACTGTTCTGTGCTAGCTCAGAAGCAGCCAAAAGTTATTTTACTCTTGCACTTCAAATGATACTTCTAAAGAATAAACCTAAGTAAACGAATGTTTCCAAAGCTCCTTCTTGTGTTAGTCCAATACTATGCCATATCCTTATTTATCTGGCAGAGCTATTACACTGATATATTTTAAAGGAAAAAATATTCTAAAAGTTGCCCAATTGTTGATGCTTTTTTTGGCTTTGTCATTGTGAATAATAAATAAGTGGGGTGTTAAATTAAAAAAGAGACCCAGCTTCTGATAAACATAAGCCATCAAACCAAAGATTCACAGACTTAAAATGTTGAAAATATTGGATAGGGGCAGCATAGGTCATTAAGTCCTGAATTAAGTTTCTAATTATTTCAGTTCCTACTAATCTTTCCCTCTCTTAAATTTTATTGCAAATTTGCATTCAAATGATATAATTCATCATCTAATCATTATCCATTCCTTAAGTATCATTTTATAGAAATATAAATTTAATATCAATATATATCAAAATATTTCTAATATATATTTATACTCATGAACACACACACATTATACTTCAGCTGCTTTGTGTATTTGCCTCATTTCTGCTATTATATGTTAAGGTCTCTGAGAGCAGAAACCATACCTCACACTTCTTTGCTTTTGCTACAGTTGTGAGCACACTGTATGGCAAAAGGGAAAAACATACTCCTTAATAGAAAGTACCAGTAAATATTATGACAGTCAATTACCTTCCCAAGTCCACATTATCAATAAAGATTTATCAGCCAATAGAATATAAACCCAGTAAACGCTTTGCATCTCCATTTCCCTCTACCCAGCCATTTCCTGCCAAGAACTTTCACCAGTTCTTCAATAGGTGTTCATCTTTAGGTGGCTGGTTGCCTTGGTATTGCTTTTACCTTTCTGAAGCAAATCACTTTAATATATTTGAAAAAGTTTCAAAATCAAGTATTCATGCTCTCACCTTTTCAAGCAATACAAATGACTGCACTTGTACTTTCATGAGCTATTCAAATAATGACCTATGGACAAGATTTAACTTAAGGAAATAGAAACTTGTTGATATGTTTAATTACTTAAATCCAAATGTACTGTTCAGGCTAATTGATTCTAATTGTATTTCAGTAATATTGTTCATTATTTTATGAACTAAGAAGAACATGCAGAGTCTTTCTTAAGCTGGTTACTATAGTATGTTAATGATGGAGAAACCGAGGCTTGCATAGTTGAGGTGTGCTACGCAAAATCACTCAGCAACTTGAGATTGTCCTCAAAATTCTGGAGTTAGTGGAGGCAGTCACTAGGGATTCTACTATTTAGGCCTTTAAAATCTGCATTTTAAACCACAGCTCCAAGTCGTTCTCTTTTAGACTTTAAGAGCACATCTGAGAAGCACTGCTTTATGCAGGGTACTCTCTATAAAATAAATTTAAACATGATTGAAATAAATCATCTCAATTCTGAATGTCTTCTGCTTTTGTCATTTAGCTAAGGCTTTGGCGATAAACTGGAAATAAGGCAGACATTCCCCTAATCATGTAATATCTTTTTTCTTGATAAAATAAACTTTCTGCAGTAAAGAATAAAATACAAATTTTAAACTGGAATATATTTGCACATCATTAATGTAGTCTCATTTCATGACCACTCCTTTATCTTCGAGAGAATCCAAATGCAGAGCTTCCTGGGCAAAGGAAATAACGATGACTAAAATTTATTCAACACTCATTCTAATTACTTTGTATATTAACTCTCAACAAGTCATTTAAGTTAGTTGCTATTACCACCTTCTTAAAGAGGGAAAGAAGGGAATTACTCCCCAATCTCCTCAAAAATGTTTGTTCTTTTAGGAAGCGATGGTGCTACGTGTGGAATACAGACTGTTGGCATACATAATTCAGACCCTTAATCATTGTGCTACTTTATGACCAAGAAGCTGTTTGTATATTTATTTAGTTACATTTATTTCATTATTTTAATTTAGGGGAACCAAGACAATTAAAAATGGCACTTCTATGTTACTTGGGAAGAAGAACCCTAACTATGGTCAGGTTTGATGGTAAAGAATCTGCCTGCAATGCAGGAGACCCAGGTTCAGTCCCTGGGTTGGGAAGATCCCCTGGAGGAAGGAAGAGCAACCCACTCCAGTATTCTGGCCTGGAGAATTCCATGAACAGATGAGCCTGGTGGCTATGGTCCATAGGGTCACAAAAACTCAGACATGACTTAGTGACTAACACTTTTCCGGAAAACAAAACCCAAAATAGGCATTTGCAGTAGTTACCTTTTGTTTCTGTAACAAATTACCACAAACTTGGTGGCTTTTAAAATGGCACCAATTTATTATCTCACAGTTCAGTAGGTCAGAAGTCTGACATGGCCTCCCTAAGCTAAAATCAAGATGTTAGATGAAGTGGTATTTCTTTTTTAGGGCTCTAGGAGTAAGATTTCCTTTCCTTTCCCAGGATGTAGAAATGGCCTGTAATCCTAGGCTCATGGCCTACTTCATTAAAACTTTGTTTATTGAAGTATAGTTGATTTACAGTGCTGTGTTCATTTCTGCTGTACAGCAAAGTGACTCAGTTATGCATATTAGTGTATATATATATATATTTCAAGGGGCTGGCTTATCATAGTATATTGAATATGGTTCCCCGTGCTACACAGTAGGACCTTGTTGTTATCCATTCTAATAGTTGGCATCTGCTAATCCTAAACTTCCAACCCAACCTTCTTCCACCGCCCACTCTTGGCAACCACATGTCTGTCCCTTAAGTCTGTGAGTCTGCTTCTTTTTCATAGATAGGTTCATTTGTGCCATATTTTAGATTTCACATATAGCCCACTTCATCTTGGAAGCCAGCAATGTTGCATCTTTCTGAACATTTCCCTGTAGCCACATCTCCCTCTGACTCTGACCTCTTCTTCTATATTTCACTTTTAGAGGTTACAAAATGGAGGTTACTATTATTACACTGGGTTTACCTGGGTGATTTCCGTCTATTAAGACCATTAGTTTAGCAATCTTAATTCTATCTGAAACTTTTCCCCTTTGCCGTGCAACCTATTCATCTATTCTGGAAGTTCTGCCTACCACAGCACTCTTATTCATGTGATTTATTAGGAGAGTGTTTTCAGTAGAACAGAAGGAAGGGAGCAGGATAGGGTTGGAGAACAAAGCTAAATCAAGATGTGAGCTCAGCTGGACACTTGCTTCAGCCTGAGCCCAAATGAAAGCTCAAAAAATGAACCACAAAATTATTCCAACTTGAGGCAGAAGACCTGCTAAAGGTGTGGGCATGGCTGTAGCCTACAAGTCAAGGTGGTTCCCATGTGTTCAAAAGCAATTATTAGGAAAAGGGCTGTTTGAGCCATCATAAGGCAACATTCACAGCAAGTGAGGAGTTGGTGTCACTTTGCCTAGAGAGAACCTGGGAGGAGTAGCAAGAGTATTCACTGCAGATCTCATTATGGTTTGAATTGTATAAAGGACTCTAATCATGGGGATTAGGATGCACTGTAATGGTTTCATTTTAACTTAATTACTTGTGTTGACTTGTGTTGACTGTATCTCCATCCCCACACCACACACACACACACACACACACAATAATAATAATAAAAGACATTGTGGAGTCTTAACTCTCAGGATGTGGTCTTTCCTTTGTTGTTGTTCAGTCGCTAAGTCATGTCTGACTCTTTGCATCCCATGGACTACAGCATGCTAGGCGTCCCTGTCCCTCACTATCTTTCCTAAATCAGTGTAATTAGTGTCCTTGTAAGAAGAGGAATGTGAACCCAGAGACAGGCATGACAAAGGGAACATGTTGTGATCAGGGACAGGGGCAATGCCATACGGAGAGGGACAATTAGAGTGACATATCTATGAGCCAAGGGACTTCCGAGGCTGCCAGAAGCTATAAAAGAACAGGTCCTTCCATACCACCTTCAGGGGGAGCATGGCCCTTGATTTCAGACTTCTAGCCCTCAGAACTGTGAGACAATTTATTCCTGTTGTTTTCAACTGCTCAGCTTATGGTACTTTGTAAAGACAGGCCTCAGAAACTAATATAGCTCCTACATCCCAAAGCCTAGAAAAGACCAACTAAGCAGTCAAAGAGTAACCGTCTTCAGAATTCCTTCCAAGGAATGTTGTTCTATGTTGTCAAGTGGTAATATTTAGAATTTCCTTTAGCTAACAAGTCATTAATTTGAACTCTTTGGACTTGAGAGAGTAGGGGGAGGGCCTTTCTTGACCTTTATTCTCTTAGGGCAAATCTTGTGAATTCATCTTATGCATTTTCACCTTTTCCCACAAAGGCTCTGAGAGTAGACCCACATTCTTTATTTAACTAAAATAATTTCCTGGCCTACAAACCAGTAAGTTCTTTGAAGACAAGTCTTGTTCATATTCATATCCATGGTATATAGCATGTAGCCTGATATAATCATAACTTTGAGGAAATTATTGAACAGTGTTTTTCCCCTTTGAGACTTTATCAGAACTTTCTTGTGCTCAAAGGAAACAAACAAAATATGGAGAAAAAAGGAGGCTGAGCGAAAACATTCAAGCCAGGAAATAATGGACTAGGTCAACAAAGAGAATGACACGGATTCTTTAGACTCTGCTCTTTGTTCCTGTGGACAACCTCTCAGCATTATCACTGAGATATTATAACTAACGGCTTAGGAAACAGAGGTATGATTACAAGTAACTCTGGCCCCATGACTCAGGAATACTGGAATAGTTAACATAGTTGGAAGAAAAACACTCAGCCAAATAAACTAGTTGGCATTCACCAAGGATATTTATCCAAAGCTCTGAAATTAAATGACTGTGTGTTCTGGTGAGATACTGAATTCTACTGCTCTTGACCCAATCATTGTGGCATAAATACAGCCTCCGTTTTATGCTGACCTAATATTGCTTTAAAATTAAAATTGAATTACTTAAATATCTTCTACCACTGCACCAAAAGCAGAACTGTGAGACTCTTGAATAAGCTTTTAATGGAAAGACCAGGGTGCTATAATTTCTATTCCAGTTCAGCAAATGAAATGTATAATTGCCAAAGCCAGCTATTTTCTACTGACCTTTATTTTATTTATGTAAGAAAAGTGTGGGGAAATTGAAATATATGTATATAAAGTTCGATAACTCAGTGATGTGCTTTCAGGCCCATGACATGAATTTTTCCTAAGCCTTCCACAACCGTTTTATTGTCTTTTATCATGCATCAAAATCAAAAGAATACATCTTTGAATTATCTTATAGAACACTTGCATATTCAAGGGAAAAATTACAAGTTTAAAAGGGGAAAATGATTGAAATGCTGCTATCACAAAATAGATTTCACTGTGTCTATTTAAATTACAAATCATGGCATTCATCTATTTATTTATTCGTCCTTTCTTTGCTGTAGAGTTGGTGTGTGGATGCACAGTAAGGGGCCTATCCTCATTTCTCCATGGTAAGACCCTCATTTTCAGCCTATTTTTCTCTTCTTGCCTTTCAGGACTCCACAGCTGTGCCATGACCCTCTGCACTCCATGTTTTGTTTGAAAAAACATTCCTTCAAATGTGAAAAGACATCAGCATCTACCTCTTAGAGCTGAGACTCTGAGGATTCCTTGTGTGGAGATGTTAAGTTTTACTGATAATTATTTGATGTATGTATGTTTATGTGGGGTGTATATGTGTAAAAACAGGAATATTTTTGTATTAAGTTCTAAAAACCTTTTTGCAACAAAATTATATCTTATTGAAATATCTCCAAGCATCTGCACTGGATGATCTTTGGGGTTTAACTTTCCACTGCATTTTTAAATGCAAGTGTGAATTAGGATTTTTAGTTATTAACATTGGTGTTAACTTCTTCCTTTAATGACATTTTGATTGAACAAAGGTGGAAAACGTAATAAGCATAGTACCTCTGAGTTTTATAAAGGTAGGTAACTCTCAAATCCATAGTAAACCTAAAATAACTAGGCAAATAACTCAAGCATTATATCAGTGTCTAAGATTACCTTGACATTCAGCATCCCTTTGGGGTTAAAAATATTGTATCACAACTGACTTGTGGTTACCTTTCGGAGTAATTTGGGTTCAGTTATTAATGTTTAATGATAAAAGTGAACAGTGCCTTTTTATTTTGTTTAACATTAAAAATTCTTTAAACAATTCTTTCTTTTAACAAAGAACTCCCTATTGGTTTTCTAGTCTTGGCAATTTAGGGATCTTGAGGATTTTCTCAAAAGCAGACTGCTCTAGATGATGAGGTTCAAAATGACTCCAAAGAAACAAAGCATGTGGAGGGCAATTTGACAATATCATCAAAAGTGTAAATGTATAATCCTTGACCCTGTAGTTCCCGCTCAAAAAATTCTGAAAATGTATGCTATAGAAATACTAGCACAGTCCCAAGCATCCTGCATCCTGCATCAAACCTAGACTGGCGATTCATTTCACTTATGACATCATACATGTTACACTGCCACTCTGCCAACTCATCCCACCCTCTCCCTCTCCCACAGAGTCCAAAAGGCCGTTCTATACATCTGTGTCTCTTTTGCTGTCTTGCGTACAGGTTTATCATTACCATCATTCTATATTCCATAAATATGTGTAAGTATACTGTATTGGTGTTTCTCCTTCTGGCTCACTTCACTCTGTATAATCGGCTCTAGCGTCATCCACCTCATTAGAACTGATTCAAATGCACTCTTTTTAATAGCTGAGTAATACTCCATTGTGTATATGTACCACAGCTACCACTCTGCCAACTCATCCCACCCTCTCCCTCTCCCACAGAGTCCAAAAGGCCGTTCTATACATCTGTGTCTCTTTTGCTGTCTTGCGTACAGGTTTATCATTACCATCATTCTATATTCCATAAATATGTGTAAGTATACTGTATTGGTGTTTCTCCTTCTGGCTCACTTCACTCTGTATAATCGGCTCTAGCGTCATCCACCTCATTAGAACTGATTCAAATGCACTCTTTTTAATAGCTGAGTAATACTCCATTGTGTATATGTACCACAGCTCATGTACACTCGTGGCTGATTCATGTCAATGTATAGCAAAACGAATACAGTATTGTAAAGCAAAACAAACTAAAAAATAAAATTTAATTTAAAAAAAATAAATAAAAAATAAAATTTAAGGACAAAAAAAAAAAAAAAAAGAAATACTAGCACATGTGAGAAATGACATGACTGCAAATTTATTCACTTCCATGTGGCTAATAATTTCAATGATAGGGAGTAATATAAGTCACTCCAACATTAGTGGAGTGGACTAAATACATTATGATAGGTGGATAAAATGGAGCATGATACAACTTTTAAAAACAGAAATTCTCTATAAACTGATAATTAGAAATAAAAAATACATATGGTTAAATGAAACAAAGGTGCAGATCAGTGTGTGTAGAGAGCTATCTTTTGTGTAAAAAGGGTTTTGAGATAATGTATTTATATTTGTTATTTATGCATACAGAACATGAAGAAACTAATAACCATTACTTTGCTTTGGGGGCAAGTATTCTTGAAAATGGATGGATGGAGATGTACGATAGGAAGCCATTTCACCATATTTATTTTTATAGTTTTCAATTTCTGAACCTGGAATTATTACCTATTCAAAAATTTTAGAACTCCAAAGAAATAAGTTAGTTTTAAAGACAAATACAACAAAATAATTCCAGTGTAACAGGACATACTGGGGTCATGGAAATCCTTTTTCACTGCCTAGCAACTAGCACTCATGTTATATAAGTTCAGAAAAGATTGAAAAGGGGGTCTTCTTGCTCTGGTGTGGCTGAAAAAACTCCCATGAGATTTTCCACAGAAATATCCTACATGCTCTAGAAAATTATTGCTCCAAACATACAAATTTTGTAGGGTATTTCTGTACCATTTCCAGTGATTTCTCCATTCCTCTCAATCTACCACAACTGTAATCTGCTAAAGACATCTGCTAAAGACAGGCATGCTCCCTTCCCTGACTCTTCACATCATCATTTATAAAGCCTTGACAGTGGACCTACTTAAGTCTTCATGAATACCTATGAATCTCTCTTTGAAGAAATAGCCCTGAAATGTTTGATTCTCCTACTTCAATGTCACCAACTGTGTACTTACCTTCCCCAGTTTCTCATATTTTAATAACCATGTATGAAGCAAAAACTATGAGTCCAACACTCTGCTAGGTGTTACAAGGAACAAAAAAAGGACTAAGGCTTGCCGTTGCTCACTAAGATTACAAAGAGTATGTCAAGGCTGTATTTATCACCCTGCTTATTTAACTTATTTGCAGAGTACATCATGAGAAAAGCTTGGCTGGAAGAAGCACAGGCTGGAATCAAGACTGCCAGGAGAAATATGAATAACCTCAGATATGCAGATGACATCACTCTTATGGCAGAAAGTAAAGAGGAACTAAAAGCCTCTTGATGAAAATGAAAGTAGGGAGTGAAAAAGGTGGCTTAAAGCTCAACATTCAGAAAACGAAGATCATGGCATCTGGTCCTATCACTTCATGGGAAATAGATGGGGAAACAGTGGAAACAGTGTCAGACTTTATTTTTCTGGGCTCCCAAATCACTGAAGACGGTGACTGCAGCCATGAAATTAAAAGATGCTACTCCTTGGAAGGAAAGTTATGACCAACCTAGATAGCATATTCAAAAGCAGAGACATTACTTTGCCGACTAAGGTCCGTCTAGTCAAGGCTATGGTTTTTCCATTGGTCATGTATGGATGTGAGAGTTGGACTGTGAAGAAAGCTGAGCACTGAAGAATTGATGCTTTTGAACTGTGGTGTTGGAGAAGACTCTTGAGAGTCCCTTGGACTGCAAGGAGCTCCAACCAGTCCATTCTGAAGGAGATCAGCCCTGGGATTTCTTTGGAAGGAATGATGCTGAAGCTGAAACTTCAGTACTTTGGCCACCTCATGCGAAGAGTTGACTCATTGGAAAAGACTCTGATGCTGGGAGGGACTGGGGGCGGGAGGAGAAGGGGACGATAGGGGATGAGATGGCTGGGTGGCATCACGGACTTGCTGGCTGTGAGTTTGAGTGAACTCCGGAAGCTGGTGATGGACAAGGAAGCCTGGCGTGCTGCGATTCATGGGGTCGCAAAGAGTTGGACACGACTGAGATACTGAACTGACTGACTGACTGCCTTTCAGACTTTTGTTGACTATGAGGGCTACTCCATTTTTTCCAAATGACCTTGCCTACAGTAGTAGATATAATGATCATCTGAGTTAAATTCACCCATTCCAGTCCATTTGAGTTCACTGATTCCTAAATGTCGTTCACTCTTGCCATGTCCTGTTTGACCACTTCCAATTTGCTTTGATTCATGGACCTAACATTCCAGGTTCCTATGTGATATTGCTCTTTACACCATTGGACTTTACTTCTGTCACTAGTCTCATCCAAAACTGTTTTTTTCTTTTTTTGCTTTGACTCCAGCTCTTCATTCTTTCTGGAGTTATTTCTACTCTGATCTCCAGTAGCATATTGGACACCTACCAACCTGAGGAGTCTATCTTTCAGTGTCCTATCTTTTTGCCTTTTCAAAGGCTATTAATTGGGTTCTCAAGGCACAAATACTGATGTGGTTTGCCATTCCCTTGTCCAGTAGACCACATTTTGTCAAAACTCTCCACCATGACCCATCCGTCTTGGGTGGCCCTGCATGGCATGGCTCATAGTTTCATTGAGTTAGACACTGCTGTGGACCATGTGATCAGTTTGTTTAGTTTTCTGTGATTGTAGTTTTCATTCTGTCTGCCATCTGATGGATAAGGATAAGAGTCTTATGGAAGCTTCCTTTATTACCTTCATTTTTATACTACCTTATTACCTTTATTCTTTTACCACCACTAGTTACTCACTTTTCATTCCTCCCTCACTCACTGCAATCTAACTTCCATACCAATCCCTCCATAGACTTTCTACTCTAGTTGATGTTACTGAAGACCACGTACATTTATCAAAGCTCGTGACCTCTTTTCAATACTTATTTTCCTTGACTCATCTTTACTCTTGAGAATATGAATTGCCTCTTTCTCTTAAGAGTTTCTCTTTGTTTCTATGATACTTCTTCTTCTAGTTCTCTTAATACTCTTTGACCATTTTCTATTTGTGTTTCTGACTACTTTTTCCCCTTTCTGTCTCTTCAGGGCTGGGTTATTGATGGGTTTTTTTTTTTTTTTTTTTTTTAATCCCTGAGTATATTCTTGCCCATCATCTATTTGGGCAGCCTCATTCACTCTCACAAATTCAACTCTCTAGACTTGCACCCTTTACTTTTCTTTTGAGTCCAGTCTCATATTTCCAACACTGAAGTGTAGCTTATCCTTATCCTTTCCTTCTCTGTCTGTTAGTGGAGTCATTCATCATGAACCAAATTTCTCTTAGTCACTCAGGGATTAGCTTGGGCTATTCAAAGTTGAACTTGAAAGTGACTGCAATCAGTCCTAGGGCTGGTGAAGATCCACACAATGCCTTTTTGCAAATTAGACAAAGTCACTCCCTTACATGAAATACAGTACTTCCTAAAACAACAGATAAAAACTTCCATCATGCAATGATTTATTTATAATGAAACATTCTATATAACTCTATAGTGAGTAAGATGTAAATGATACTCCTTTCGCTATTGTGCTATCTTCTGTCAAGCAGTGTACAACCTACACAACTATACAGAGCAGAATAATATTTCATATCCTTATGGCTAAGAAACAAAAGGCCAAGATGGTATTTATTATTCCCATGAGGCAATATCAAAATTTAAAAGATATCCCAAGGAATCTTATGAATCCTGCTACATTTTGTTGGTTTATGGGAAAAAAATGATTAGTGATGTGAGTTGTTGGGAAGGAAAAGCTTAAATAGATGTTGTAATTATCTTAGAAATATGTTGCAGCAAGCAAGCAAACAAATGTCTTGCTGATAGAATCTCAATATTGTTCCTTGAGTGATATCTTGAAATATGTGAGATGTTCAGTGTCCAAACAAGTGCTCAGCATAAATCCTGAGAAAATATAGGTCATAATCTTCTGATATATCCTGTAACAAATATCTGACATCTCAACTGTTTTGATTCCAGTGATTTGCTAAGCCTTTCAATAGTTTGAACTGGTGGTTCCAGATGGTCAATAAGCCATCGTGAAAACAGTACATGAAAACAGGCATCTAGAATGTTTTAGGGGAGGCAGAACTTATTATTCTTTGGGGATATTGGGAGTCTATAGCTTTTCTTTTTTTGAGCATTATTTAATCATTTGGGCATACTGTCTGAAAAAAGGTAATGGAGGCAATTCCTGGCAGAAGACTGCAGTGTCGGTAGGGCAATCCCCAAAAAACCATTGTGAAGGAAGTGGGTAGTGGTAGTTAAAAACACATTCATGTAAACTTCTAGATTACTTTCAGAAATACTCAGGAAGTTTTGTAGAGGGTTATGTAATACGTACATATGTATTACATGCTATATTAATATATTACATATTTATTAGATCTACCAACTAATGAGACATAAGAAAGGCTAGTTATTTATTATACATGCACATTTATACATGTTAAATATACTTAACAAAATTAGATTATACTATATCCTTCTTTTTCATTTCTTTTATCATAAGCATTTTGCCCATGTCACTATATATATAATCTCAAAGTCATTATTTAAAAGTCTGTATAGTAGCTCATTTTGTCCCATAATGTAGTTTATAATGCTATTTTTAATATTTGCTTTTTTAATCCTTATAATAACACAGAACACAAATAAAAGAATTATAAAAGAATGTAAAATCCAGAAAAAGATTTATGTACAAAAAGTTAAATTATTTCCTTTGCACATATTTCTGAAGGGAGATTTTTAAGATGGTTGAATAAAAGCATTTCTGTGAGCCTTGGTATGTATTTTTAAATCGGTTTCCAGAAAGGTTATACAACTTCTTTTTGACAGATAATGTGATTGCTCTGTAATTGGACATACACAAGGATTTGGAAAACACTTATTTCATCATTACAGAAAAGTTTGAGAAATGCAGAATATATAATTGTTCAGTAAAATGGATTTAATACACCAGGGGTGTTAATTAAAATAAAGATATGAACTTTAGAAAAGTTTTCTTGAAGCTTGCCACTGGTCTCTCTTCTATGTAGTATTTCTTTTAAAATCAATGATATAAATGAATATATAGAAAATCTTCTTAGAAAATTTAATGATCAGGAGAACTGACATCTAGGGAGCAATTGTTTGGTTAGACTTTAGAGGCACCAGAGCATAGTAGTTAGATTAGGAGTCCGACTGGGTTTTAAAGATCAGCTTTACCACTTGCTGACTCTATAAATTTGGCCAATCACCTAACATCTCTCAATCTCATTATCTTTTTTTTTTTAATAAAAAGAACCTCATTTTTGGTGCATTTTTAGGGTCACAGCAAAATTGAGAAGAAGATATAGTGATCTTTCATATACTCCCTGTCTCCATATATGCATAGCCTCCCCCATTATCAACATTCCCCACCAGAGTCAAACATTTGTTACAATTGATGTACCTGCATTTTCATATCATAATTGCCCAAAGTTTATAGTTTACCTTGGGCTTCACTCTTGGTGGTATACACTCTATGAGTTTGGACAAAGGTATAATGACATGTATCCATCATTATAGTATCATATAGGATATTTTCAATGCCCTAAAAATTCTCTGTTGTCTGCCCATTCACCCCTCCTTATCTCAAATTCCTAGCAACTACTGATCTTTTTACTGTCTCTATAGTTTTACCTTTTTCAAAATATCATGTCATTGGAATTATAAAGTATAAGCTTTTCATATTCACTTTTTTCACTCAGTAATATGCATTTAAGTTCCCTCCATGTCTTTTCATGGTTTGATAGCTCATTTCTTTTTGGTGGTAAATAATATTCCACACTCCAGATGTACTACAAGTTATCCATTCACCTCCTGAAGGACTTGTTGCATGCTTCCATGTTTGGGCAATTATTAATAAAACTTCTATCAACATCCATGTACAGTTTTTTGTGTGGAACTAAATTTCCTTCTCCTTTGAGAAAACATCAAGGATCACAATTGCTGGATCATATACATTAATTTTGTAAGAAAATGCCAAACAGTCTTCAAAGTGATCATACTGTTTTGCATGTCAACCAGCAATGTGTGAGAGTTCCTGTTGCTCCAAATCCTTATCAGCATTTGGTGTTGTCAGTGCTCTGGATTTTGGCCATTCTAATAGGGAAGCTTCCCTGATGGCTCAGCAGTAAAGAATCTGCCTGCAATTCAGGAGACGCAGGCTCAATCCCTGGATTGGGAAGATCCTCTTGAGAAGGGAATGGCAACCCACTCCAGTATTCTTGCCTAAGAATCTCCATGGACAGAGGAGCCTGGTGGGCTATGTATGGTCCATGGGGTTGCAAGAGTCAACTAAGCAATTAAATCACCACTACCACCAATAGTTGTGTAGTGGTGCCTTATAGTAGTTTTAATTTGTGTTTCTGTGATGAGACATAATACAGATTTTTTCCAAATGCTATGTGTCATACGTAGATCTTTGGTGAGGTATCTATTAAGGTTTTTGGTTCATTTTAAAATCAGATTGCTTTCCTTATTGTTGAGCTTTTAAGAGTTCTTTGTATACTGTGGATAACAGCCCTTTTCAGATGTGTCTTTTGCAAGTGTTTCCTCCCAGTTTGTGGCTTGTCTAAATTCACTTGACATTTTATTTAGCGGAGTAAAATTTTAAAATTTTAATGAAGTCCAACTTATCAGTTATTTCTTCTTCCTTTGGTGTCTCATTATCCTTTTAGTTATGACCTTCCCTCCTGTTCTTATTTGTTTACATAGTATGGATGCATTTTTCATGAGATATTTTATTTACTTATTTATTTAATATACAGCTGTTTGTATAATTCCATTTTGGTAAGATTGCTATTTACTTCCACAAAGAAAATTCACTTCAATCAAAAGATTTATATTTTTCTTTCCAAAGGTGAAGGGGTAGAGAGTGGAGGAAGCTGGGAACAAATAAACACGTTTCTTATAAGACTGTTGCAAAAACTTGAAATAATGCAGAAGATATAAAATGCTTAACATGCTTCTATCATACAGAAGCTATATAATTAGTTATTACTAATCCAAAAATTTCTTGGCAAACTGGAAAAGTGAATATATTAATAAAACCAAATATCCTAGGGATAAATAAAATTTATATATTTGGGTCCAAAAATGATAACAAAACTGAGTATCAGCTTTAATGATAAAAACATGATTGATTTAGGTAAATGTAAGGTCAATAGTATGATGTGTCTATCAGAAAAACTAAACATGACCTATAGGTGCATTAGTAAAGTGTTTAGAATAAGAGAGGTGACAGTCTTGTCCTATCTGTGCTAATCACACCATGCTTTAAGCCTTGTGTTCAGTTCTCCATATAAGATTTTAGAGGGGCTGGGGTCTAGGTTTGGGATTAAAGTCTATTTTAAAAAATATATTTCTTTAGACTGTTGAGACTTTTCTACTCCAGTAAAATAATTTTAAAATCAGGGTAAATTAAGTATATTTTATGTGGAGAAGGGAAGTTTAGTGAGGTGAAAGTCACTCAGTCATGTCCGACTCTTTGTGACCCCATGGATATACAGTCCATGGATTTCTCTAGGCCAGTGTACCAGGGTGGCCTTTCCCTTCTCTAGGAGATCTTCCCAACCCACGGATCAAACCCAAGTTTCCTACACTGCAGACAGATTCTTTACCAGCTGATCCAGAAAGGAAGCCCAAGAATATTGGAGTGGGTAGCCTATCCCTTCTCCAGCGGATCTTCCTGACCCTGGAATCCAACCAGGGTCTCCTGCATTGCAGGTGGATTCTTTACCAACTGAGCTATCTGGGAAGTCCAGGGGAGTTTAGAGGGATGTGCTAAATAGCCCCTTAAGTATTTGAATATGTACCATCTGGACAAATTGTTCATTTGGATACAGGTAATAGACATTAGGAAAGGATAGAGGATTTCACAAGATCTAAGGAAGATCTGACCAATAGGCTTCCATGAGGTGGGCATCAGGGAAGCTTTGGTGTTTAAGCTTGAGGCTCCTTTTTCTGGGTGCCACCACTGATGTGCCTCAGTGCCAGCATTCCAGTCTCTTCTCAATTCTCTAGAGAGAGACTCTGACCATCCAGTTGCATCAGGCCCACTCTTGGAACAGCAACGTTTGGTCAGTTAGTAAAATGGGCTTTAGATTTAGGTTCCTAGAAATCAGAATGAAGCATCATATTCACAGCTAGAACCGCCTCCTTTACTTTCTCTTTATGCCTTCCCTGAAGTCCGAGTAGACAGAAAAAGTTTTAAAGAAGGCTTATTGACATTCTCATTTTTTTCTTTCAGTATAATGCCCTAAATCCATTACCTGACGCTGCTGTTAATCTGTCCTTAAGACTGAGTAGGAGGAAATGTACTTTATTGAGAGATTGTCTTTCCCCTGAAATTAATGATTAATGTGATGCACCTTGAAAGGCAGAAGACTGTATTTAAAAATCCTGTGTAAGGGATAACTGTTAGGAAGTGGAATTTTTTAGGTTTGGGCCTATAGGGGCTTCCCTAATGGCTCAGCAGTAAAGAATCTGCCTGCCAATGCAGGAGATGCGGGTTCAGTCCCTGAGTTGAAAAGATCCCTTGTAGAAGGAAATGACAACCCATTCCAGTGTTCTTGCCTGGAGAATCCCATGGACAGAGGAGCCTGGTGGGCTACAGTCCATGGGGTCACAAAGAATTAGACACAACTTTGCGACTAAACAACAACTGGGCCTATAGCGGCAGTCTCTTTTTAGACTAATACTTTAGGAAGATATTGAATATATAGTGTTTTATTTGTACAAGAGATGAGCTTTGGGTAACTGAGATTTAGCATGTAACATAACTGCTAATCCATTGGTATGGAAAAAATAAATATAAATTTCATGACAAAAATTTCAATTTTTATAAGCATTTTAATTGATATCAATGGCTTTTAACAACCTAAAGCAGTTGGTTGGGTTTTTTTTTTTTTTTTTAAATTCACTGAGCCAAGGAATTTTTTAAAATCTCTTAGATACTGTAATATTGTGATTCAGGGGTTGGCGAAATTTTTATTAAAGACCAGACTGCATTTTCGTCTTTGCAGGCCACACTGTCTCTGTTGCAGTGACTCAATCCTGCCATTGTAACCCACAGACAGCCACAGACAATAGAGAAACCAGTCAGCACAGCTGTGCTCCAGTGAAACTTTATTTACAAAACCAGGTGGCAGATGGGATTTGGCTGAAGGACTACAGTTTGCCACCCCTGTTGTAACTAATTATACAGTCGTATTTGTTTTGGCTGTTAGGAAGCTCAGACCCAACATTGCAGTCTGTTTCCAGCATAGACCACACTGCCTGCAGGCTGTACATCACTCCTTCATGTCATCTTTCCTTTATGCCAGTGTCCTTGGACACCTTTTAAATATTCTGTTTATTGTTTACATCTCAAACCACCACATGAATTCATTTTTGAAATCAGATTCATATAATTGAGTTAGATTTAGCATAGCATTTAATTGGGAATTGATTTTGTATTACTGTAGATATAATTCTCAATTCATAAGCTGTAAGTTTGTCAAGCAAAGACCAAAGTGTAAGTATGGTAGATTCAGACATCTGTATCTACCATGTGCTAAGTGTAGCTGACTTTTATTATATCTCTTTTTAGATAATATTCAAAGTTCTTAAGTTGTACTGATGTTTTCTGATTCATCTTCATCTTGAATATTGGGGAAATGATATCTTTTTTTGTTTATTGTCTTTTGTGCTATATTCATAGGACATAAAATTAAAAACACACAAAGATAAAAATCACAATCCAGACTCCCCCAAATTTAGTTGTTCTGACAGGTCTTTACCCCAGTCTTGGAATGTCATTTCACATGCCTACGATTAGACATGCTTCAATTTTAAAAAGATGTCTTCTATTTAAATTGAAATAAATGTCTCACAAACCAATCATTCATACTCAACTTTCATAATTTTTGTCATGTTTTATAAAACTTTTTTCACTTAACCTAATAAATTTAAAACAAAATTCTGTATTACCAATATAAAAGGAAAATCATTATCATTGGTCATAGACACGATAATTAAAATTATTAATATATCATATTTTATGTGATCTAATTTTATGTTTCATACCAGCAGTAAGTGCTATATTTTTGGAAACACTAGTTTTAAATAATTTTTGCCTTCTGCTGCCCTGCTGATCCTAGCCTAATCCAGCAATCAATCAGTTTATCAATCAGAAACTTGGGATTCACTCCCCACAAGTTCTCTCCTACCCCTGCCCAGTCATTAGCCTTGTTAATTTCTTGGGGACCAGGATCTAATAGAAACTGGCTCCTCTTAAAATCCGTACTTGTTAAAGCTACAGGGTATGAATCTGTCCTGCAGTCCTACACCCTTCTAGTCAGCATCCACCCAAGGACTGTAGAAAACCCAAAGCCAAGGACTGCACATGACAAAGCCGTGGATTTCTGTCTTAAAGAGAGTAATGACAGTTTTAGACCTGATTATCTTTTCTTTGGTACACTGATTTCTAGAAATCAGACTTTTTCCCCCTTAACTCACTTCATGCAATTTCTGGAAAGGATGTTGGACTTTTATCATTTATGTATTCAGAACTAATCAGAAAATAGAATTTGGAGTAAAAGATGGTCCTGCTCTTCTTTTCCACATTAAAAAGGACACACTGCCTTTTTCACAAAAATATGTTATATAAGATTATATAATAGTTGAGACTTTTTCTTTATGATGTGAAATGAATTTTAAATAGACCAAAATAGTTTGTACTATGGATGCATTGATTTAATTCTCTATTACCATTAGCATTTGAGATAATTATGAAAAATGTTTGAAAAAGTTAAATCTCAATTTTGTCAAACCAACAAGTGCCCCCAACTCTTCACCTTCTGCTTGGCAGGGAGGACTTTATGGAAAAGGCACAAAAATTTGACCTACTTAGTCTGACACAGAAGTTGTCCTTCTAAATTTGAGAACTGTCCAGTTGGCAGTGTGACATTGACAGGCTTAATCCCTCCAACTAGCTGCCATTTCTACGACTAAGAAAGATTGCAGGGGGTCACACCGTCCATCTGTCATCCTTTCCAATGAGTAGAATTATTTTAGATTTAATTTAAAAACCCATCACTATTCCCCTAAACTAGTGGTGAACTTGCTTCATGTACTTTTGTAAGGTACAGTTCTGTCCTTTTATTGAAGACCTACTAAAGCCTTTGAGGAACTGCTTTATCTGGGTATAATGTTCCCCTGTACCCAGCAGCAAGCAGAAATGCAGTCAGAGAGCAAATGTCTATCCTAAAATTAGTAGTTCAAATTGTTTGTCAATGTCAGCTTTGTTATTGTAATAATTCATACCTACTGCTTTTCATCTGTGTCAGATATCACACAGACATTATATATCATTCTAACAGTCTAGCACATTGAGTAATTATACTCATGTTTCTGATGGAAAAACTGAGACTAAAAATTATGAAAGCAAAGCTGTGCTTCACGTTGAGTTCCAATTGGCATCATCCCTAACATTTCTATTTTACCCCGTAATCTTCCCTTTTTATTCTGCATGCTTTCTAAGTCTGGAGTCTACATGATTACCAACTTTAGAATGCCTGAAACTTAATCTGTTTATTTAAGTTTTGAATCAAGAAGGCTAGAATCAGAGGTACTGATTGGCATGAGATGATCAGGTCAACAACTTTGAAATCATATAATGTGTAAAAATAACTTTTAAAAAACCTTTGTTTAACCTATCCATTCTGATTGACAGGATTCATTGGCCTTGAGCTGTATCCCCCCATGTCTACCTGCCAATCCATACACAAAATTGTTGCAAATAAAGTTTCTGCCTTCTCTACTTTCCAGGACTTTCTAGAACATTGGACTTGGCTTGCTTATATAAACCATGATTCTAACAAGCTCTCTCTACTAAATTCTGTGTCCTTGACTGTTCTTAACTGGGTTTGTGAATAGATGGCGACTTAGCTTAATTCCCTGCCCTTCTAGAGGACATCTTTTCCAGACTCCTTCCTCTTAATCAGTGCCCAGTTGTGGTCCCTTCTATCACTATTTGCATCAGGGCTGCTGCTGCTGCTGCTAAGTCGCTTTAGTCGTGTCCGACTCTGTGCGACCCCATAGCTGGCAGCCCACCAGGCTCCGCCGTCCCTGGGATTCTCCAGGCAAGAACACTGGAGTGGGTTGCCATTTCCTTCTCCAATGCATGAAAGTGAAAAGTGAAAATGAAGTTGCTCAGTCCTGTCTGACTCTTAGCGACCCCATGGACTGCAGCCCACTAGGCTCCTCTGTCCATGGGATTTTCCAGGCAAGAGTACTGGAGTGGAGTGCCATTGCCTGGCTATTAACTAGTAGCAAACAGACCATACTTCCCCTCACATGTGTTTGGTTTATCTCACCCAGTGTGTTGTTTTTTGGTATTGTGACCACATTTAAAATGCAGTGATTTCAGGAGTTAGACACAAAAGATCACATGCTGTATGCTTTCATTTATATGAAATATCCAGCATGGATAAATCCATGGAAATAGAAAGCAAATTGGTGGTTTTTAGTGGCTGGAAGGAGGAGAGTGGGGAGTGATTGCCTAATGGGTGTGGTGTTTTATTTCAGAATGATGAAAGTGTTTTAGAACTAGATAGAGGTAGTGGCTGCACAACACTGTGAAAGCACTAAAAGTACTAACATAAGTTAATTTTATACTATGTCAATTTCACATATATAAGTGAGTGGAGTGATTTCAGATTTTCTACCTTTGTTGGGAAACTGTCCTCCCATTCTCACTATGTAGCTGTCAGTGCTGAGTGAACTCTAGTCTTTTAGATGAGAAGAGGTGCTTTAGGGACCGCATTGCCAGACCCTGAATTGTTGACTTGAGTCTGAGACTAGAGAATCAGGACCAAAATTCTACATGCCCTAGCTGTTGACTATACTGTAGTAGAGAGCTGTTGCTCTGCACGCTCCATCAAAAGCCAGATAATGAAATATGTGCTGAGAGGTCTGTGCCATTCAAGAATAAAGGAGGGGTTAGTGAGAAAGTGAGGAAATAGATTTCCTTTGTGGAAAAGGATCTTCTTTTGTATATCAATACTGAACCAAGGTCAAATGGGAACTTCACTACTTTAGTCACTTCTGTGGGTGTTTATACAGTTGATCGCTACCTCTGAGGGACCAGTTCAGTAATCAAAGCACAGCAGTGGAGGTGGAGACAGAGAGAAAAGGAATCGAATGAAATAGAGACCTATGATGACAAAGAGGAAAAGCATAAAACAAACAGAATCCATGCTCCCCTACTACGCCTGATACTCTGTTGGTGGCAATAAGACAGTTAACTGGTTCTTTCCTTTAAGGAACATCATGAAATAATGTCTGAAATTAATTGAAGATAATCAGTTTGGATACTTTTACTCCTCTAAAGTTCCCCCCCCCCCCCCCCCCCCCTCCGCCC
>SJXQ01002329.1:249298-270721 GCA_006408695.1 Aepyceros melampus
TAGGAAGCCTGTGTAGTAAATAATTTAACCTTGCTCAAAAAGAGTTCTGGTCTTTGACCTTAGCTTCTGGGAGGTAATCACTAAGCCTTTGGAACTACAGGGCTGAAAAGAACGTCTCTATTTTTTACCAGATAGTCTAACACTATGATACATAATGGGGACTGGCTAAACCCAGATAGTCTTAGGATGGGACTGGCCACACTGAAAAATCCAGCAGTGTTATCTAGGGTTATTCTGGGTCAGACAAGCACATGGCAGTGAAGCCATCAATTGTGCCTATGTAGTGGATCCCCAATAAAATCTCTGGACACTGAGGCCTGGATGGATTTCCCTTGTTGGCCTCATTCCATGTGCTTTGTCACATATCAGTGCCAGGAAACCAATGTGTCCTGACTCTGTGGGGAGAGGACAGTGAGAGCACCATGTTTGATATTTCCCTGGACTACACCCCATGTGCTTCCTCTGTTGACTGATTTTCATCTGTTTCTTTTCCTGTAAAAACTGTAACTGTGAGTAAAACAGTTTCCAGTGAGTTCTGAGAGTCCATCTAGACATTGTCAAAATTGAGAGTGGCTCTGGGATCCCTACAAACGTGTCAGAAATGTTAGTGCCATATATTCTGCATGCCTTCTAATTTTGCAGTTGTCGAGAGTTGACTCATTGGAAAAGACCCTGATGCTGGGAGGGATTGGGGGCAGGAGGAGAAGGGGATGACAGAGGATGAGATGGCTGGATGGCATCACGGACTCAATGGACGTAAGTCTGAGTGAACTCCAGGGAGTTGGTGATGGACAGGGAGGCCTGGCATGCTGCGATTCATGGGGTCGCAAAGAGTCGGACACGACTGAGCGACTGAACTGAACTGAGGCTCTTTCTAGTTCTACTCTTGATTTTAATACACAGGCATATCATACCTTGATTACTTAAATAGTAGAATTAATAGGGACAGGTGTTATCTACTTCTGTAGTGTTTTAAATTTTTATAAGTATGCATTATTTATAATAAAAAACATTAAAAAAATTTAAGAGTCTCATCATTTCATCATTACTCCTTTATCAAGTGACAAATATGGTGGAGAAGGAAAATGGTTTACAAAGATAACAGAAATAGTGAAGCTGGAAACCAATCACAGAAATACATAATTAAGGAGAAATTATGCACTATACATTATAATTTATTTTAATCCTTGGCCATATTTTAAAGCAGTATACTGAATTGGGCATATGATGTGTCTGATTCTGAATAGCAATTAGGTCATTTAAACTATCATTAGAATTTAAAAGAAATCATCATAATTTCTCTAAATAAGCACACTGAGTCATAATATTGCTTTATGGAAACCACATCAGAAAACTATTTAAATAAAGCTTGGAAACTTTTATGAGTATGTCTATGTATATATTGGACAAAATAGAAGTTTTCAGTCTGAAAAAAAACTCCTCTCTAAATGCCAAATTTAGGACAAAAATAAAATAAGTATTTAGAAATAATATTGGGAGATAGTAGAGTTTAAGAAGTACAGAAAATACTAAAATAAAATTAAATGCAATAAACTAAGCATCTGGTAATTTCTCTCCCCACTCTTCCCCCTTCCTCTTGGGAGGTGGGGTAAAACAGGGCCCTGCACTTAGGCTCAAGTTGGAACTGTTTCATGAGGTCAAAGACAAAACTGTGTCAAAGATAAGATGTGCAAAGGCTGTTGATTCATAAACTGGGCAAGGGAATCCATCTGTCATCACTGTCAGCAGCAGTATAAGGTGGTAGAGAGGAGAATACATTTATAGAGTAAAGAGAGGAAACACAGTCTCTGATTGGCAAGCATCCTCTTATGGTGGGATTTTTGGAAGTGAGGGGCACCTGCTGCTTGGATTCCAGGTGAAGGACCTAAGCCACCCTATTTTGGTAAAAAAGACTCCATTTCTGAGGAAAGAGTCTTTGGAAATCCCCTGACCTCACCTCACCACCTGCGAGCTAAGCAGATCCCAGATTAGGATCTCCTGACTTTGCCTACAGGACTTATGACCTGCCGGGGAAATTCGAATTAAGCAATTAAGCCCGGGAAATGGGAACCAATCAGAACCCAATACCTAACCAATTAGACGTCTACCCTATATAAGCAATGAAACCCAGCGTTCAAGGCTCCTCCCTATAGCCGCTGCGTCAGTGTCGGTGGGAGCCCCAGCTCAAGCTTGGTAATAAAGACTCTCTTGCTTTTGCATCGGATACCGGCTCCCTGGTGGTCATTGGGAGATTTCACGACTTGGGCATAACATTTGGGGGCTCGTCCGGGATCTCCCCTGGCTCCACGGGAAGACCGATCCAGAGAGTCATCTGCAGCCGGCAAGCTTTTTTTTTTTTTTTTTTCTGTCTTTTCGTTTCTGACAGGGCCTATTTTCTGAAACTGGTTTATGACTCAGGCAGACGCACTGGTGCAGGTCGTTGGGAGACGTCCCCTACCCCGTCGGAGGGGATGGAGTGCCCCTGTTCTCTGTAGACGATAGTGGGTCGCTCCCGCTGAACGGCCGGAGGCTGTCGTCTTACTTCTGGTTTTTGCCTCCGGAGGCTTGTTTGTTCCATCTCTCTGTCTGTCTGTGTGGCTATCTGTACTGTCTGTGTTAATGTACCAAGATCTGACTGATCCAGGAACGATGGGGCAAAACTAATCTAGCCCTACGCCTCTATCCTTGATTACTGATCATTTTAAGGAGGTCAAGATGCGCACACGTGACCTCTGTGGAAATTAAGAAAGATAAACTAATCACTTTTTGCAGCGCAGAATGGCCAACCTTCCACATGGGATGGCCCCCAGAGGGCACTTTTGACTTGGAAACCGTGCACCGAGTCTGAGACATCGTCTTTCGACCACGGAGCAGACACCCTGACCAAGTTCCCTATGTCATAGTGTGGGGAGATCTCATATTGTGCCCCCCTCCATGGATAAAACCTTTCTTGCCTCAACAGGGATTTTCCACCACACAGGTGCTGGCGACATGTGTAGGAAAGAACCTGAAAGATCCCAAGGAACCTGAACCAACGGCGCCACTGTACCCCATTTTACAAGGGGGAACAGAAGAAGAACTTCTCTTCGCACCCCCTTACCAACCCCTCAAGCCACCACGGGCCCGTGCTATCCCTCCACCTAGGGCTGACGCATCAGAAGGGGGGCCGCACAAAACACTTGCCATAGGCGAGCCATGTCTCTGGAGGGGCCGGTAGACTCAATTGTTGCCCTCCCTTTACGAGTGGCCAGTCCCCCCGACGAGGAAGGGAACCAACCTCATCAATACTGGCCCTTCTCTACCAGTGATCTATATAACTGGAGGTCCCAGAATGCTAAGTTTTCAGATAACCCTAGAGATCTAACTAACCTTCTAGAGACTGTGCTTTTTACTCATCAGCCCACCTGGGACGACTGTCAACAGCTGCTCCAGATTCTCTTCACTACGGAAGAGAGAGAACACAGAATGAGGCCCGTAAAAGGGTCCCAGGGGCACATGGAGAACCCACCACTAATATAGATGAAATTAACACTTCTTTTCCTTCATCGCAACCTGACTGGGATTATAATATGGCACAAGGAAAGGAGAGGCTCCGGGTCTACTGCCAGACTCTGTTGGGGGGCTCAAGGCAGCTGCACGGAAACACACTAACCTAGCTAGAGTAGGAGATGTTCAACAGGGCCCCACCGAGAGTCCAGCTGCCTATCTGGAAAGGCTGATGGAGGCCTTTAGACAATACACCCCCATGGATCCAGAAGTGGAAGGCACTCAGGCTGCTTTGATAATGCGTTTTGCTAACCAGGCGGCTCCAGACATTAGAAAAAAGTTACATAAACTAGAGCGCCTGGGTGAAAAGAGTATCCAGGATTTAATAACAGTGGCAGAAAGGGTCTACAACACCCAAGAGACCCCTGAGGAGAAGCAAGCCAAGGCAGCAGACCGCCAGACCTGCAACATGGCACGTATCCTGCTGGCGGTGACAGCTCCTGACTCGGGAGAAAGGGAGCGCTAACTGTGCCACCTGGCAGTTGAAGGTAAGAGCCATCCCCGTAGGTGACCAGCATTAGGAAAGAACCGATGCACCTATTGTAAAGAGGAAGGACATTGGGCCAAGGAATGCCCTAAGAAAAAGAAGGGACTGCGAAAGACCCCTATCCTGGCCGTCGATGAACTGAGCGACTAGGGGAGATGGGGTTCGGTGCCCCTCCCTGAACCCAGGGTAACCCTAAGAGTGGAGGGGATCCCAATTGACTTCCTTGTCGACACAGGGGCTCAATATCCAGTTTTGTTAGAGCCTCAGGGGAAGCTGGCAGGAAAAACCTCTTAGGTGCAGGGGGTCACTGGGATGAAACAATATCAATGGACTACCCGAAGATTGGTGGATTTGGGCACAGGCCAGATATCCCACTCATTTATGGTCATCCCAGAATGCCCCTTCCTACTGTTGGGAAGAGACTTGTTAACCAAATGGAAGCTCAGATTCACTTCCTCCCAGGAGAAACTGAACCCATACAACCTCCCGAGCTCTCTCCCACCAGACCATCACTGGTATACGGTCTTAGATTTAAAGGACACTTTCTTCAGCTTCCCCCTGGCATCCAAGAGCCAGGACCTTTTTGCTTTCGAATGGTCTGACCCAGAAGAAGGGATCAATGGACAGCTGACCTGGACACGGCTGCCACAGGGATTTAAAAATTCCCCCACCATTTCGATGAGGCCCTTCATGAAGACCTGAGTGAGTTCAGACAACATCCCCAATTAACCTGGTTGCAATATGTAGACAACCTCCTGATCACGGCATGAGATCAACAGGCTTGTCTGGTGGGCATTCGAGAACTGCTGCAGACCCTTGGCCAACTGGGGTACCAGGCCTCAGCCAAAAAGGCTCAGATATGTCAACCAGAAGTCACCTACTTAGGGTATGTATTAAAGGAGGGGCAGAGGTGGCTGTCAGAGGTGCGGAAAGAGACACAGTGCTCAAATACCGACCCTAGGCTCACCTCAAAGTGAGGGAATTCCTGGGATCTGCCGGTTTAAACACCTAGACCCGTGGCTTCGGGCTAGCCCCCATGCCTCCGCATGATTGCAGCCATGGCCCTGATGGTCAAGGATGCAGACAAGCTGACCCTGGGGCAGGATCTGCACATCACCGCTCCCCATGCCATCGAAGGCATACTAACGCAGCCTCCAGACAGGTGGATCAGCAATGCTCGGCTGACCACTACCAGGGACTACTGCTAAACCCTTCCGGAATCATCTTTCTACCGCCTATTGCTCTCAATCCGGCTATGTTGCCTCCTAACTCGGACTTGGAAGCCCCAATCCATGACTGCCACGAGATACTAGCCCAGGTGCGTGGGACGCAAGAGGACTTGCAAGATCGCCCCCTGGCAGATGCTGAGGTCACCTGGTATACGGACAGAAGCAGTTTTGATTGAAATGGACTCAGCCCTACAGCTGGGGAAAGACAAAGCTTAACATCATTACCAATAGCCAATACGCCTTTGCCACTGCCCATATACACGAGGCCATCTACAGAGAAAGGGGACTCCTCACGGCCGAGGGCAAGACGATTAAAAAGGATGCCAGAAAAACAATAGAGGACGTCGTATCGATGTAGGCTTGCCAGCTTACCAACGCTGTCTCTCATCCAGCCAACCAAGGTACACTAGAGAACGGGGGACAAGACCAGGAGCTTACTGGGAAGTGGACTTTACTGAGGTGAAACCGGGTAAATGAGTACAAATACCTGTTGGTGTTCATAGATACCTTCTCAGGGTGGGTGGAAGCTTTCCCCACCAAAAGAGAAACGGCACAGGTGGCGGCCAAAAAAGCTGAAGACATCTTGCCATGGTTCGGGTTTCCGGCACAGGTGGGGTCAGATAATGGGCCAGCCTTCATGTCTCAGGTAAGCCAGCGGGTAGCCCAGGCTTTGGGGGCTAGATGGAAGTGTTAAACTGTGCCTATAAGGCCCCAGAGCTCAGGACAAGTAGAAAGGATGCTAAAGAGACATTAAAACTAGTAGCTGAGACTGGCGGGGACTGGGTGTCTCTCCTCCCCTTTGCCTTATACAGGGTGCGGAACTCATCCTATCAACTGGGACTCAGAAGTGTTAAAATAAATAGATGATCAGAAGTTACTTTTTTGTCTCCAGTCCTTATAATGCTCCCACAGGCGCGTATGGGAAAGGCTCAAAGCAGTATATGAATCAGGCCCTCCACCTGAACCCCACCGCAATTGACCGGGAGACTGGGTGTATGTACGCCGTCATAGACAAGAAACCCTAGAACCCAGGTGGAAAGGACCATTCTTTGTCATCCTGACGGCATCTCTGCTTGGGTCCACTACACCCACACATGGCCTGCGGACCTGTTTGCCTTACGAGAAGAGGCTCTGCCAGCGGCCCCCTTAGCGGAAGAAAACAGAGCAGGACCCATGATTGGGTCTGTCTTGGGACCTTGAGAAGGGGGGAATGAAGGACCTAAACCACCCTATTTTGTTAAAAAAGACTCCATTTCTGAGGAAAGAGTCTTTGGAAATCCCCTGACCTCACCTCACCACCTGCGAGCTAAGCAGATCCCAGATTAGGATCTCCTGACTCTACCTACAGGATTTATGACCTGCCGGGGAAATTCAAATTAAGCAATTAAGCCTGGGAAATGGGAACCAATCAGAACCCAACACCTAACCAATTAGACGTCTACCCTATATAAGCAATGAAACCCAGCGTTTAAGCCTGCTCCCTACAGCCGCTGCGTCGGTGTTGGTGGGAGCCTCAGCTCGAGCTTGGTAATAAAGACTCTTGCTTTTGCATGGGATACCAGCTCCCTGGTGGTCATTGGGAGATTTCACGACTTGGGCATAACACAGGCACACTCATAATTCTTTTGTTGGCTTCAGAGGGCAAGTGAGCCATCCAGGGACATTTCTAAAGAGGAAGATGTGCTTAGTGTTAGAGGTTGAAGGGGGATCTGTAGATGACTATTTCCTGGAAGAAGTGAGGCTCCATGGGATCCTCTTGTTGGGTCAAACTACCTTAATGGTGGCAAGGTAGTTTCTTGATGAAGGCAGGGTTGGGCAGCTATGTACTATTATGCTAGAGGAATCAGGCATCCTTTTTTCCTTTCCATTTTTTCCTTCTGTGCCACCACCCTTCCTCATCCACCGTGCATCCATTATTTGACTTCCTTCTGATTCTTAAACATAAGACACTAATTTCTGTGCTGGATCCTCTGGTCTCTCTTTTCTCTGCCTGGAATGTTCTCCTTTTCACCTGGCTCAATCTTTCTGCTACTCAGAGCTTACCTAATTACCCCTTTTAAGTCAACCATTTAAGGGAAGGGAAGAGAAAGAATCTATTGTAAATGTGCCTATGCATGTATAGTGATATTATAGAAGATATGTGAGAATCTAACAGTGGTTCCTTCTGAGAAGGAGCAGTGAGAACACCTAAGAATGTGAAGCAGGAGATTGGAAGGGGAGATTCACCATGTATCTTTTTATATATTCTGATTTTTAACTATGTGAATAGATCTCCTATTCTAAAATTTTTTTTTAACTGAAAGTATGTTAACGTGAATGGCAGCCACTTAACCAGCCACCATCACTTTACTTGTGTGTGTGTGTGTGTGTGTGTCTGAAAATAACATCTTTCCACCTTCATAATTAGTCTAAATATAGAAGTTTAATTTGAAAATAATTTTAGCACAGAACTCTGAACATGTTTGTTCTTATTTTCTAGTATCTGATAAATTGAATGCTTTTTTTTTTTTTTTGTAGGAAACCTGTCTTTTTGGAAGCTTTTTAGACATCTCTTTATCACTAGTGTTTTTTTTTCCATTTTAAAAATTGTGGTATATAGCATAAAATTCACCGTGCTAACCACCTTTAAGTGTGCAGTTCAGTGGTATTAAATACTTTCATATTGTTGCACGACCATCACCACCAACCATCTCCAGAACTCTTTTCGTTTTGTAAAGCTGAAACTGTCCACTAAATATAAACCCCATTCCCACCTCCCTCCAGTCCCTGGCAACCACCGTTCTTCAGTCTCTATGAATTTGACTATTCTATATGCCTCATGTACATGGAATGATGAGGTATTCTATACTGTGTTTTTATAGCACTTTTCAGCCTTTTCCTAGTTATTCATTTGTTTATTGTTTATTGTCACCTCTATTGTGTTTTAGGTTCCATGAAAGCCGGGTCATTACTTTTCTGATTCATCCCTGTGTCCTCAAAGTTGAGAGCAATGCCTAGAACACAGTAGTACGTGAGTTGATGAATGTTAAATGGTCCATCAGTGAGCAGTCTTCCTGGGGGAGGGATTCCCTATACCACTTTGCCGGAAGAGGTTCGAACCTGGCAAACATTTACCATGTCATCAGCTGCCTTGGATGTGGGGTGGGCTTGGATTTGGTCTATACTGACTGAATTTCTGTCTTGCTGCCTTTGTGATGTTATGATGAAGTTACCAAAACAAGTCGCCATTTTGTATAATTAGGAAAAATGACCACTATAAGACAGTTTGGGGAAAACTCTTATGCTGCAAAGTCAAGTGGAATTTCTTAGCTGGCAAAGAACTGGTCCTCTTATCTTCTCTCTTGTCTTGGAGCAGATTGTTCTACAGCCATCAGAAAAATACCAGCTTACCCTCTGCTTAGTAGAATCTTGGCTATGATGTTACAGTGTTAATCTTTCTTTCTTTCTGGGATAGATTTAGGCCAGACAGGAGGATCAGCAACATTTTCTTAAAGAACCAGATACTAAATATTTTAGGCTTTGTGTGCATATGACTTCTGTCCTAACTACTCAACGCTGCTGTTACAGTGCAGAAGCACCCAAGACAATAGATAATATGTAAAGAAATAAGCAAGACTGTGTTCCAATAACACTTTTTTATGGATTGCTGCAATTTTAATTATCATGTGCCATGGAACATTATGCTTCTTTAGATTTTTTTCCTACCCATTTAATCAAAAACATCCTTAGCTTGTCAGTTCAGATCAGTCACTCAGTCATGTCTGACTTTTTCTGACCCCATGGACTGCAGCATTCTAGGCTTCCCTTCCATCACCAACACCTGGAGCTTACTCAAACTCATGTCCATTGAGTCTGTGATGCCATTCAATATCTCGTCTGTTGTCCCCTTCTCCTCCTGCCCTCAATGTTTCCCAGCATCAGGTTCTTTTCTAATGATTAAGTTCTTCACATCAGGTGGGCAAAGTATTGGAGTTTCAGCTTCAGCCTCAGTCCTTCCAATAAATATTCAGTACTGATTTCCTTTAGGATGCACTGGCTGGATCTCCTTGCAGTCCAAGGGACTCTCAAAGGTATTCTCCAGCACCACAGTTCAAATGCATCAATTCTTCGGTGCTCAGCTTTCTTTATAGTCCAACTCTCACATTCATACATGACTACTGGAAAAACCGTAGCTTTGACTAGACAGACCTTTATAGGCAAAGTAATTTCTCTGCCTTTTAATATGCCATCTAGGTTGGTCATAGCTTTTCTTCCAAGGAGCAACCGTCTTTTAATTTCATTGCTGCAATCACCATCTGCAGTGATTTTGGAGCCCAAAAGTATAAAATCTTTTGCTATTTCCACTGTTTCCCCATCTATTTGCCATGAAGTAATTGGACTGGATGCCATGATCTTAGTTTTCTGAATGTTGAATCTTAAGCCAACTTTTTCACTTTCCTCTTTCACTTTCATTAAGAGGCTCTTTAGTTCTTCTTCGCTTTCTGCCATAAGAGTGGTATCATCTGTGTATCTGAGGTTATTGATATTTCTCTCAGCAATCTTGATTCTAGCTTGTGCTTCGTTCAGCATGGCATTCTGCATGATGTATTCTGCATAGAAGTTAAATAAGCAGGGTGACAATATACAGCCTCAATGTACTCCTTTCCCAATTTGGAACGAGTCTGTTGGTCCATGTCCAGTTCTAACTGTTGCTTCTTGGCCTGCATACACATTTCTCAGGAGGCAGGTCAGGTGGTCTGGTATTCATGTCTCTTGAATTTTCCACAGTGTGTTGTGGTCCACACAGTCAAAGGCTTTGGGGTAGTCAGTAAAGCAGATGTAGATGTTTTCTGGAATTCTCTTGCTTTTTTGATGACCCAACAGATATTGGAAATTTGATCTCTGGTTCCTCTGCCTTTTCTAAATTCAGCTTGAATATCTGGATGTTCACGGTTCACATACTATTGAAGCCTGGCTTGGAGAATTTTGAGCATTATTTTGCTAGCCTGTGAGATGAGTGCAATTGAGCAGTAGTTTGAACACTGTTTGGCATTGTCTTTGAGATTTGATGAAAACTGACCTTTTCCAGTCCTGTGGCCACTGCTGAGTTTTCCAAATTTGCTGGCATATTGAGTGTGGCACTTTCACAGCATCATCTTTTAGGATTTGAAATAGCTCAGCTGCAATTTCATCAACTCCACTAGATTTGTTCGTAGTGATGCTTCCTAAGGCCCACTTGACTTTGCATTCCAGGATGTCTGTCTTAGGTGAGTGATCACACCATCGTGGTTATCTGAGTCATGAAGATGTTTTTGTATAGTTCTTCTGTGTATTCTTGCCACCTCTTCTTAATATCTTCTGCTGCTGTTAGGTCCATACCATTTCTGTCCTTTGAGCCCATCTTTGCATGAAATGTTCCGTTAGTATCTCTAATTTTCTTGAAGAGATCTCTAGTCTTTCCCATTCTATTGTTTTCCTCTCTTTCTTTGCATTGATCACTGAGGAAGGCTTTCTTATTCTCCTTGCTGTTCTTTGGAACTCTGCTTTCAGATGGGTATATCTTTCCTTTTCTCCTTTGCCTTTAGCTTCTCTTCTTTTCTCAGCTATTTGTAAGGCCTCCTCAGACAACTGTTTAGGCTTTTTGCATTTCTTTTTCTTGGGGATGGTCTTGATCCCTGCCTCCTGTACAATGTCACAAACTCCTGTCCATAGTTCGTCAGGCAGTCTCTGTCAGATCTAATCCCGTGAATCAATTTGTCACCCCAGTTTATAAATGTAAGGGATTTGATTTAGGTCATACCTGAATGGTCTAGTGGTTTCCCCTAGTTTCTTCAATTTAAGTCTGAATTTGGCAATAAAGGAGTTCATGATTGAGCCACAGTCAGCTTCTGATCTTATTTTTGCTGACTGTATAGTGCTTCTCCATCTTTGGCTGCAAAAAATATAATCCATGTGATTTCAGTATTGACCATCTGGTGATGTCTAGGTGTAGAGTCTTCTCTTTTGTTGTTGGAGCAGGATATCTGCTATGGCCAGTGGGTTCTCTTCCCAAAACTGTTAGCCTTTGCCCTGCTTCAGTCCATACTCCAAAGCCAAATTTGCCTGTTACTTCAGGTATCTCTTGACTTCCTACTTTTGCGTTCCAGTCCCTCATAATGAAAAGGACATTTTAAGGGGGTGTTATTTCTAGAAGGTCTTGTAGTTCTTCGTAGAAGCATTCAACTTCAACTTTTCAGCATTAGTGGTTGAGGCATAGACTTGGATTTCTGTGGTATTGAATGGTTTGCCTTGGAAACAGAGGTCATTTTGTCATTTTTGAGATTGCATCCAATACGGCATTTCAGACTCTTTTGTTGACTATCAGGGCTCTTCCATTTCTTCTAAGGGATTCCTGCCCACAGTAGTAGATATAATGGTCATCTCAGTTAAATTCACCTCTTTAGGTCCATTTTAGTTCACTAATTCCTAAAATGTTGATATTCACTCTTGCCATCTCCAGTTTGACCACTTTTAATTTGCCTTGATTCATGGACCTGGCTTTCCAGGTTCCTATGCAATATTGCTCTTTTCAGCATCAGACTTTACTTCCATCACCAGTCACATCCATACCTTGGTGCTGTTTTTGCTTTGGCTCCGCCTCTTCATTCTTTTCTGGGGTTATTTCTCCTCCAATCTCCACTAGCATTTTGGGCACTTACTGACCTGGGGAGTTTATCTTTCACTGTCCTATCTTTTTGCCTTTTCATAGTGTTCTTAGCTTGTAAGCTATATAAAAATAGGCAGTGAGCTCAATTTGTCCCATGGACAGGAGCTTACCCACCTTTTTGAGGGAAGAATTGCCTGTGAAATATAAAACATAATTCTCATATAGTGCAGGGTACACAGAAAACGATTATAAATGCTCACATTTCTTTCAGACCAGATATTCTTGAAAACAACAGGGAGAAAACAATTTTGTTAACTCACAGCATGACCACTATGTATATAAACACACAGGTACACTATAATATCCCTAGAGGAGGAAATGGCAACCCACCCCAATATGCCTGCCTGGGGAATTTCATGGACTGCGGAGCCTGGTGGGCTACAGTCCATGGGGTTGCAGAGAGTTGGGCACGATTGAGTGACTGAGCAAGCAGCACTAACACATGCTGCCACCACGTAATGTCTTTAACTTCATCCCTAAAAGAAATTATTCTAGCTTTAGTATCAGATAATAACTATGAAGCGTATCTTGGGCAAAGTTGAATAAGCTATTGCAGCTTTGTGGAAAGGAAAAATATCATGTCAAATTGGTTGCACAAAGAGTTTGTGCACACATATAAATTCTCATTGTTGCCCTTTCTGTTCTTTATATTTAAGCACTCAGCTTAAGGATTAAATCTACAAATGCTATGAGAGTTTGTATGTATATGCCACAAGAGTTTAAAGATGGGAGAGCCAAGGCACAGGGTGTTTAAGAAAGGTTCGTAGAGTCACACAACTACCACATGCAGAACCTGAGTCAGGCCCTAGCAGGTGACCCTAGACCTTGCTCTTTTCACCACTTTGCTATTTTTTAAATCATCACACCTTTAAATTTTCATGCTAATAATAGTCTTTCTCTCCAGGGGAAATTGTTCCTGCTATAAAAACAGTGAGAGTTTAAAAATATTTCACCTCCTTCAATAAACAAACTGTGATATGTAAACTTTCAGGTTTTAAGTACAGTCTATAATATTCTCATTAGCCTGGGAAAATGAGTCCTAACAAGGATCTATGCAGAGTAACCACTAGGGTTCTACACACAGACCCAAGATAGCATTTTTAGATGGAGGTTTAGGAGGGTTTTTTTTTATTTTTGGTAAAAATGTAGGATAAAAATTCATTCTTCCATAGAACTACTCACTTTGCCAGTTTCCATTATATTATAGAAATATATAAAATTTCAAATTAGTGCTAGTAAAATATCTCTGATGGAAATGTTTGCATCTAAATATAAAAATCAAATGTCCATGTTATTTTTAAGTACTAATTGTAGAATATAATGCAGGAGCTGTTATCTCATGAAGAAGGATGGTTGTCAAAGATCTATTCCAGAATGCTGATAGAGGGGCTGGCAGGTAAGCTCCTTTGGTAATTTTAGTGATTTTCTCTCCATCAAACATAACTGGGCTACTATATCCTAAAAAAATGAGACCCTGTGGTTTCTTCTTTTCCTGTGATTATTATATTTTTAATCTCATATTTTATCACTGCTATTGATAAGTTTTTTTAAAAGGTGATGTAGATTAACCTTGAGTAGTAAGGATAAAATTAGACAGGAAAATGCCTCTTTTTGATGAGGCAGCTATTCAATGTGCTTTCTTCTTATATTTAAAATTGCATCCTATATCCTCAGTTGCTTCTATGCCAAATAATAAATATTTGAACTTATACTGTATCATGTAATTTATGAAGCATTTTTACATATTTGAACTAAGTTTAAACAGAAAACACTGACACATGTTTTTGCTCCTTTGTATGTATAAGGGATTTGAGAAAGATTAGGTGAGCTTGCTAGGATAATTTTATTCCTATTCTCTCATTTTTAAGAAATGGATCATTTTATTACCCACAGTCTTATAAGAGGACATTGTAGAGAAATGAAACTATTATGAGTATTCCATAATTCTTCCTGGTAAATGGGTAAAGATACTTACCTCTGGGAGGGATAGGAGAAAGAAATATTGATGTTTGTCCTCTGGCTTATCTCTCTTAATAATATTAGCCTATTGAGTTCTTACTCTAGGGTAGGCTTTCTAAAAAAAACATTTAGCACACTTAATCATCACAATACCCTCAGTGGTGGGTATATAATACAGATGTGGAAACTGAAGAGTAGAAGTATTAATTTATCTCAGATGCTGCGTCTAGTACAGTAAGCCCCCTACATACAAACGAGTTCTGTTCTGAGAGGCATTTATAAATCCAATTTGTTTTTACGTCCAACAAAGTTAGCTTAGATACCAAACTAACACCAGCGGCTATATAGTATTGTCCTATAATAGGTTTATAATACTTCCACACAAATAATATGTGAAAAACAAACACATAAAAAACCTCTTTAATATTATAGATCCCCTGGAGAAGGGAATGGCTATCCATTTCATATTCTTGCCTAGGAAATTCCATGGGCAGAAGACCCCGGAGAGCTACAGTCCAAGGAGTTGGAAAGAGTCGGACACGACTGAACTACTAAGAGTTTCACTTTCACCTTGAAAAGTACAGTAGTACAGTACAACAGCTGGAGTACAAGGGCTGGCATCACGTGAACAGGCGAGAAGGGATACTGACTAGAGGTGGGAAGAGGAGGAGGGAGATGGTAAGGCTGAAAGATCGTCAGCAATAGGAGACAGAGGGCAATGCTGCAATTTCAGTCATGCCTGATGGTGGTTCATATGTAGGGGGCCAATTGTAACTTGTTAAACAGGATTCAGTGAGGCTATCTGATCCTAAAACTTGAGCTTTTTTATATTCTCCACTAATTCTTTAGAATATTAATGCTATATTCTGTATTTTCCTTAACTATATCTTTTAATGGCCCTTATAGGGAACCAAGTTTCCTATATCTTATATAAAAACTGAATAATTTGAAAAAATCTTAATTTGATTTTTGGCTATTATAAAAAAAATTTTGTTAATAACATTGTATGTTGTGGACGTTAGAAAGATAAAGCTATGAAAAGGCAACTATCAGAGGTGTCTACTTTCTAGCATTTATTTTGGAATGTAGGAGGGAACTTCAGAGACACACTAGAGAAAAGTTTAGGAAGCTATGAGAGATAATCTTGAAAAAGTGGGTGGGTTCTCATCAATAAAATCTTAGTGAAAGTTTTCATAAACAAAGTTCAGACTTACGACTTGCCTGCTGGTCCAGTAGCTAAGACTCTGTGATCCCAATGCAGGGGGCTTGGGTTCCATCCCTGGTCAGGGAACTAATCCTGCATGCATGCTGAGATGCTTCAGGCATGTTCACCTCTTTAGAAAGCTATGGATTGTAGCCCACCAGGCTCCTCTGTTCATGGGATGCTCCAGGCAAGAATACTGGAGTGGGTTGCCATAACTTCCTCCAGGGGGTCTTCCCAACCCAGGGATCGAACCTGTGTCCCTTATGTCTCCTGCATTGACAGGTGGGTTCTTTACCACTAGCACCACCTGGGAAGCCCAGATCCCATGGCCCACAATGAGGATTGAAGATCTCACATGCTGCAACTAAGACTCACCCAGTGCAGCCAAATTCAAAAAAGAGAGAGAGTCAGGTTTAAGGTAAGGTTAGTCTACTACCATGGTATCTTAATATTATGGGGCCACGTGTTCCCTTAAGATTTTAACAGCAGCCCCACACCTTAAAAAAACGTGAGTTTTAAGCCTGAGTGAGGCTTCCAACAACAGGGACAGTTCTGGTCAACTTTACCCAATTTGAAATATGGCAGAGCTAGGTCTCAAGCCCAAGTCCTTTAAACATACATTTGAAAGTAGAACATTATTGGCAAATTTCATGGAGAAAGGATCAACTCCAGGCAAATCACAAGAGGCACACTTACAGATTGTCACCTCTTGGCAGGCTCACTTCCCTGGACCCCAAGCACTCAGGACCTGCAAACTTCCTTGGTGAGTAAGAGGCTTTTATTCTCCGAGCCCTTCCTGAGCAAGGCAGTGCCCCCAACCACACCTCCATCTTCTGCCCTTCAAAGAACTTCCCCTTCATCTAGTTCAGCAAGTGGTACAGGACCACTGATGACTCATGCACAGAAGGTGTGAAGGACTGACAGCTGGTGTCTCTGGCCCAACAGTGGAATAATTCTGGTGTTTAATTAGTGATAACTTTCCCACAGAAAAGAATTCTGGATGGTGGAATTTCAGCAGTGATATATGGCTGAGAGTGAGAAATGGAGTAGAGAGGAGGGAGAAATTATTTTTAGGAGGAAGTCCAGCCTAGAGTTGTCAGAACTGAATCTGATCCAAGCTGTATGATGTCTTTACACGGTGTTTTTGTTGTTGTTCAGTTGCCTTGTCATGTTGGATTCTTTTGCATCCCCATGGACTATAACCTGCCAGGCTTCTCTGTCCATGGGATTTCCCAGGCAAGAACACTGGAGTGGGTTTGCCATTTCCTCTTCCAGAGAATCTACCTGACCCAGGTATTGAACCCACCTCTCCTGCATTGGCAGATGGATTCTTTATGACTGAGCCACCAGGGAAGTCATTTAGACTGTGTGTGTGTGCGTGTGCTAAGTCACTTGAGTCGTGTCTGACTCTTTGATACCCTGTGGACTGCAGCCCGTGAAGCTTCTCTGTCCATGGGATTCTCCAGGCAAGAATACTGGAGTGGGTTGTTATACCCTCCTCCAGGGGATCTTTCTCACCCAGGGACAGAAACTGCACCTCATGTCTCCTGAATGGGCAGGCAGGTTCTTTACCACTGTGCCACCTGGGAAGCCCTTAGACTGTGTGATTGTGTTCAAATTATTTAACTTCTCTAATTCCTAGCTTCTTTAATCTGTAAAATGGAGCTAATAATGAAATTGTGGTTATGGAAACCATGTAACTTCTTATGTGTAGAGCACAGTGTTTGTTATATGAGAATTGCTCTATAGAAAAGATTATGTTTTGGGATTTGGAGCTAGAATTGTGGCTGATTCAAGTGCATAAGTTCAGTTCAATACAGTTCAGTCATTCAGTCATGATCAACTCTTTGCAACCCCATGAATCGCAGCACGCTAGGCCTCCCTGTCCATCACCAACTCCCAGAGTTCACTCAAACTCGTGTCCATTGAGTCGGTGATGCCATCCAGCCATCTCATCTTCTGTCGTGCCCTTTTCCTTCTGCCCCTAATCCTTCCCAGCATCAGGGTCTTTTCAGATGAGTCAACGCTCTGCATGAGGTAGCCAAAGTATTGGAATTTCAGCTTTAGCATCAGTCCTTCCAATGAACACCCAGGACTGATCTCCTTTAGAATGGACTTGTTGGATCTCCTTGCAAGATTTGTCATAGTCAATAAAGCAGAAATAAGATGTTTTTCTGGAACTCTCTTGCTCTTTTGATGATCCAACGGATGTTGGCAATTTGATCTCTGGTTCCTCTGCCTTTTCGAAAACCAGCTTGAACATCTGGAATTTCACAGTTCACGTTTTGCTGAAGCCTGGCTTGGAGAATTTTGAGCATTACTTTACTAGCGTGTGAGATGAGTGCAATTGTGTGGTAGTTTGAGCGTTCTTTGGCATTGCCTTTCTTTGGGATTGCAATGAAAACTGACCTTTTCCAGTCCTGTGGCCACTGCTGTGTTTTCCAAATTTGCTGACATATTGAGTGCAGCACTTTCACAGCATCATCTTTCAGGATCTGAAATAGCTTAACTGGAATTCCATCACTTCCACTAGCTTTGTTCGTAGTGATGTTTTCTAAGGCCCACTTGACTTCACATTCCAGGATGTCTGGCTCTAGGTGAGTCATCACACCATGGTGATTATCTTGGTTGTGAAGATCTTTTTGTACAGTTCTTCTGTGTATTCTTGCCACCTCTTCTTAATATCTTCTGCTTCTGTTAGGTCCATACCATTTCTGTCTTTTACTGAGCCCATCTTTGCATGAAATGTTCCCTTGGTATCGCTAATTTTCCTGAAGAGATCTCTAGTCTTTCCCATTCTGTTGTTTTCCTTGGTCAGTATATGTTAATCCCAAATTTCAAATTTATCACTCCCATCCCTTTTCCCTTTGTTAACTGTAAGTTTGTTTTTATGTCTGTGAATCTATATCTGTTTTGTATATAAGTTCATTTGTACCATTTTGAGACTCTACATTTAAGTTTTATCATATATTTGTCTTTGTCTGACTTACTTCACTTAGTATGATAATCTCTAGGTCTGTCCACATTGCTGCAACTGGCAATATTTCATTCTTTTTTGACTGAGTAATATTCCATTGTAAGTATATACCACATCTTCTTTCTCCATTTATTTGTTGACAGACATTTGGTTCCTTCCTTATATTGGCTACTGTAAGTAGCACTGCTATGAACAATGGGTTCATGTATATTTTCAAGTTACAGTTTTCTCTGGATATATGTATAGGAGTGTGATTGCTGGATCATATGGTAGTTATACTTTTAGTTTTTTTAAGGAATTTCCCTACTGTTTTCCATAGTGGCTGTACCAATTCTCATTCCCACCAGAAGTGTACAAGGGTTCCCTTTTCTCCACGCCTTCACGAGCATATATCTGTGAACATTTTGATGATGGACATTCTGACTGGTATGAGGTAATACCTAATAACTGATTTTAGTTTTAGTGTGCATTTCTTTAATAATTAGTGATGCAGAGCATCTTTTCATGTGCCTGTTGGCCGTCTGTATGTCTTCTCTGGAGAAATGCCTATTTTGGTTGTCTGCCCATTTTTGAAATGGGTTGTTTGGTTTCTTGTTGAGTTGTAAGAGCTCTTTGTGTCTTTCAAAATTAATTCTATGTCACTTTGCAAATGTTTTCCCCCATTCCATAGATGTCTTTTTCTTTTGTGTATAGTTTCCTTTGCTATGCAGAAGCTTTTAAGTTTAATTGGGTCCCATTTGTTTAAATTTGTTTTTGTTTTCATTACTCTAGGAGACAAATTCAAAAAATTGTTGCTGTATCTTATGTCAAAGACTGTCCTGTCTGTTTTTCTCTAGGAATTTATGGTATTCAGTCTTACATTTAAATCTTTAATCCACATTGAGTTTATTTCTGTATATGGTGTTAGACAGTATTCTAATTTCATTCTTTTACATGTACTGCCCAATTTTTCCAGAGTCACTTATTAAAGACATGGTCTTTTCTTCATTGTATATACTTATCTCCTTTGCTGTAGATTAATTGACCACAAATGTTTGGATTTTTTTCTGGGCTTTCTATTCTGTCCCATTGATCTATGTGTCTGTTTTTGTGCTAGTACCATATGGTCTTGACGAATGTAGCTATAAAATGAGTCTGAAGTCAAGGAACATGATTTTTCCTGCTTTGTTCTCTTTCTCAAGATATTTTGGCTATTCAGGGTCTTTTGTGTTTCTGTACAAATTTGAAAAATATTTGTTTCAGTTCTGTGAAAAAATGCCATTGGCAATTTATCAGGGATTGCATTGAATCTGTAGGTTGCTTTGGGCAGTGTAGCCATTTTAACAATATTCATTCTTCTAATCCAAAAATACAATATATTTTTTCCGTCTGTTTGTGTAGTCTTCAGTTTATCTACATCTGACAGATTTTAGAGTACAGACCTTTTGCCCCCTTAGGTCGGTTTATTCCTGAGTATTTTATTCTTTTTTGATTTGATAGAAGTGTGATTGTTTTCTTAATTTCTCTTTCTAATACCTCACCCTTAGTGTATAGAAATGTAATAGATATTCATTTTGTATCCTGCAACTTTTTCTCATTCTGAGAGCTCTCATTGATGAGCTCTAGTAGTTTCCTTGTGGCAGCTTTAGGATTTTCTATGTATAGTATTATGTCATCAGCAGACACTGGCAGTTTTTCTTCTTCCTTTCTAATTTAGATTCTTTTTCTTCTCTGACTGCTATGTTGAGTAAAATGGTAAGAGTGGGTGTCCTTGTCTCATTTATGATCTTGGAGGGAATGCTTTCAGATTTGCACCATTGAAGATGAGGCTAGATGTGGGTTTGTCATATGTGTCATTAATTATGTTGAGGCATGTTCCCTCTATGCCTACTTTCTGAATCGTTTGATTTTAAAATTGAAACCATCCTATACCAGCTTCACTTAAAATGTCCTTTACCTTGACTAAGGGTGTCAATACAGGATGGTTTTGACATAATAAAGGTTATATACATCGTATCTGCTGCTAAGTCACTTCAGTCATGTCCGACTCTGTGCGACCCCATAGACAGCAGCCCACCAGGTTTCCCTGTCCCTGGGATTCTCCAGGCAAGAACACTGGAGTGGGTTGCCATTTCCTTCTCCAAGGCATGGAAGTGAAAAGTGAAAGTGAAGTCACTCAGTCGTGTCTGACTTAGACCCCATGGACTGCAGCCCCCAGGCTCCTCCGCCCATGGGATTTTCCAGGCAAGAGCACTGGAGTGGGGTGCCATTGCCTTCTCCTGCATCTTGTCAATTCCATTTGTCCTGCTGCTTTAGTGACTAATTTCCTTATATCAGCAAATTGATGATTAAGTGATCCAAATAAGTTGTTTTGCTAGTTCAAGAGAGTGCTTTTAATATGCATTATTCTCTTGGACACTTATACAACTTTATACCAAATCTCTGTGCATCTATTGTCTATGTTTGCCCTCTCTACCTCTCTAATAAGAATGTTACTTACATAACAGAGATATTCAATCAGTTATATTGCTGCAACCCATAATCCATGATTCAAGTGTACTACTGTATATTATTTCTACATTTCAGTCATGGAAGAATTATAGAGATATAAGTAAATATTTGTCTGACTTTTATATAATACAGCAAGTATTTTTAGGGCTTCTTGAATCTTGTGATTACAACTTCTATCTTAAAATTAATTAGTGAACCATATTTGAAAATCTCTAGGAATTTTCTCTGGGCAGTGTAAGCCTTTCACTTTTTTTTTTTTTTTTAGGTTGACTATAATCTTTATTTTATTTTATTTTAGACTTAACCTATTTCAATACATTGGCAATCCAACTTTGGGGAAGAAAATTATATAAACCATTCTCTTAGGGATAAAAATATGACTAGATGTAAGAATTTCCTCTTAAAAATAAAAATAAAGGAGTTCTTAGCTTAATTTTGAAGCTAAAGACTCAAATATATTTTGCTTTGACTGAATTTATTTTTAAAAATTATCTCTTTCAGTCTTAATGTGTCTTTATGTTTCAGGCATTTCTCTTATATATACTATATAGCTAAATTTTTTCAGTCCAATGTAGTAAGCTCTGTAGTCTACTTTGTTTACACTTATTATCACTTCTGATTTATTTTCACTGTCATTGCAGTCCTGCTATATTTATTTTCTGACTTTTTAAATTTAATTTTTTTAATTGATTTTTATTTTTTAGTTTGTTTTGCTTTACAATACTGTATTCGTTTTGCTATACATTGACATGAATCAGCCACAAGTGTACATGAACTCCCAATCCCGACCCCCATCTCCTCCCTCCCCCCAAAAAACCATCTCTCTGGATTATCCCCGTGTATCAG
>SJXQ01002329.1:271232-285633 GCA_006408695.1 Aepyceros melampus
TCACAATTTGTATGGAAACACAAAAAACCTCGAATAGCCAAAGCCATCTTGAGAAAGAAGAATGGAACTGGAGGAATCAACCTGCCTGACTTCAGGCTCTACTACAAAGCCACAGTCATCAAGACAGTATGGTACTGGCACAAAGACAGAAATATAGATCAATGGAACAAAATAGAAAGCCCAGAGATAAATCCACACACCTATGGACACCTTATCTTCGACAAAGGAGGCAAGAATATACAGTGGATTAAAGACAATCTTTTTAACAAGTGGTGCTGGGAAAACTGGTCAACCACTTGTAAAAGAATGAAACTAGATCACTTTCTAACACCACACACAAAAATAAACTCAAGATGGATTAAAGATCTAAACATAAGACAAGAAACTATAAAACGACTAGAGGAGAACATAGGTAAAACATTCTCTGACATAAATCACAGCAGGATCCTCTATGATCCACCTCCCAGAATACTGGAAATAAAAGCAAAGATAAACAAATGGGATCTAATTAAAATTAATAGCTTCTGCACAACAAAGGAAACTATAAGCAGGTGAAAAGACAGCCTTCTGAATGGGAGAAAATAATAGCAAATGAAGCAACTGACAAACAACTAATTTCAAAAATATACAAGAAGCTTATGCAGCTCAATTCCAGAAAAATAAATGACCCAATCAAAAAATGAGCCAAAGAACTAAATAGACATTTCTCCAAAGAAGACATATGGATGGCTAACAAACACATGAAAAGATGCTCAACATCACTTATTATCAGAGAAATGCAAATCAAAACCACAATGAGGTACCATTTCACACCAGTCAGAATGGCTGCGATCCAAAAGTCAACAAGCAATAAATGCTGGAGAGGGTGTCGAGAAAATGGAACCCTCTTACACTGTTGGTGGGAATGCAAATTAATACAGCCACTATGGAGAACAGTGTGGAGATTCCTTAAAAAATTGCAAATAGAACTGCCTTATGACCCAGCAATCCCACTGCTGGGCACACACACCAAGGAAACCAGAATTGAAAGAGACACGTGTACCCCAGTGTTCATCGCAGCACTATTTATGATAGCCAGGACATAGAAGCCTTTAACTTTTTAAAGAGATGTATAAGACTTCACTTTCTGAGTCATACTTGTCTGAATAAAAAATGATATTAGAGCTCTGGTATGATCCTCACAGGTAGCCTAATTCCCCTTCAGTCTCAAATGCATAAGAGAGCTTGAGAGAAGTGGGAAATTGATTTAAACTATATAGAGTTCACTGCTTGGAGCCAACTAATCTGTTCTTTGCCCACAGACATAGTGATAATTAAAACTTACTCATCAATAGTATGACAGGCTTCTTGTTGGCTCGGTGGTAAAGAATCTGCCTGCAATGTAAGAGACACAGGTTCGATCGCTGGAGTGGGAAGATCCCTTGAAAAGAAGCTGGCAACCTACTACTGTATTCTTGCCTGGAGAATTCCATGGACAGAGGAGCCTGTTGGGCTACAGTCCATGAGATTGCAAAAGAGTCAGACATGACTGAGCAACTAAATAGCACGAACAACATCAACATGAGGATTGCTACTTAAAAAAGAAAAGACAAATATCTTTTCTTCTTAATGATGAAGAGAAGTTGTAAATAGTTTAGATGGGAACATCAAGATGATAGAAGTGAAGTTATGCCAAATCATGGAGGGAGAAGGAATCACCAGCTTCTGGTAACACCAAAAATAGCAAATGATGAAGAAAACATATAGCGATGTTTAATGCGTTTTGATATTTTTAATGACTACTTCAGGAAATGAATACTATAAAATAGGCAAGTATAAAACATATTTAAGATATCAAATCAAAATGTAAAGATCAAGAATTGGTTGCACCAGATTGCAACATACTGAAAGAAAAAAAAAATAAATGTAAAGCCTTAAAATAGTTCTGTTTTTTAAAAAGTCTAACTATGCTGAGTTAATACAAGTCAAGTTGGGGTAGATTCAAACCAGGAACTTAAAATTCTGACTAAAATATGACCTTGAAGTTTATCTGAAAATTGCTTATGTAAATAATTTATTTCCATGGGGAAAGTTCATATAAATTTTTTTAAGTCATTGTGAGAAACTATACCCCAATTTCACAAGTTATATTTTTTTGTACTATGTTTCAATTTTAATTCAGAGAATAAGTGAGAAAAAACAATCTTATGTACTTTAAAAAATTAAACGACACAAATGTCCTCATTGTCTTTAAGTGGGGACTAAAATAGGAAAAAGGAATTTCTGGAAGTCCATGGCAATTTTGCCTCTTGCTAACAACTTACAATGTAGTGTAGGTCTCACAAGCATCTTAATCATTGTGGAGAAGCCAGTTAATTTTTATTTATTTATATACAGATATATTTTAACAATATAATTAATAATAAAATATAGTTGCTAGTCACAAGATGTATATTCTCAGGACACGATTAGTAATGATGTTTCACTAAAAATGATTTTACTAGATTTATTTTGCTTACTTTTTTTTTTTTTTAAGAAATTGTATCTTCTGTCAGGAAAGAATTGTGCCCGTCAGTCTGTGTAGAGTAGAAAGAGAGAATGCAGAGAAGAGAAATAAAGAACAGTGAGTGGATAAAAAGTGGGATGTGAGGATCTTTGGGAATAAATTAGAGAACCACTCTATAAATAAGAGAAATTGGTAGTCCAAACCAAGAGCACTGATCAAAACCATGTTGCAGAAGTAACCATAGAATACTGGTTATCAATGAGAGAGCTTATATATGCCATTGGACATTTGTAAACGTGTGATGGTATGTATGTGTGAGGGAGGGTGTTTGTGTGTGAGAGAGAGAAAGAAAGAGAGATAGATAGGTGGGTAAGGAGGAGGGAGGCACCTGTATCCTTTCTATTCTGAATTCATTTTCTATTTGGATGCAGTTACTACAATGCTGTTAAGATTTCCAGAAAAAAAGGAAGTTACTTTTTTTAACTTCCGTAAATGTATTTAATATAACACATTGAAGTTTGTCCTAGATACATTTTGACACTATTTGTTAACCTATAATTCTTCAAGAATTGGAATCAGTTGACAATAATTGTGCATCTGTGGTTAATTAGCTCAGTTAGTTGACTCATGGCACTAACGAGGCCAAAGCCTGCGTCTGATCTTCATGTGGTCTGGTGAGATTTGCTTTTCTTGACTCACAGACTACAGTTCAAATCCAGGCCAAGTATCTCACAGCTGCTTGCCACTGACAGTAAGGAAACTGGGAAGAGACAGTAAAGCCAACAATATGGGTGGAAAAGATCCACAACTATACACAGTATCTGCTTGTTATTATTTATCAGTAATGTTCATGTGTGAAGAAAAGCATCAGTTATCCCCTCAGTACTGCAATAAACAGTTAGAAAGGAAACTGTGACCTCAAATGACATATGAAGTAATCAGTTCAGTTCAGTTGCTCAGTCGTGTCCGACTCTTTGCGACCCCATAAATCGCAGCACTCCACACCTCCCTGTCCATCACCAACTCCTGGAGTTCACCCAGACTCACGTCCATTGAGTCAGTGATGCCATCCAGTCATCTCATCCTCGGTCGTCCCCTTCTCCTCCTGCCCCCAATCCCTCCCAGCATCAGGTCTTCTCCAATGAGTCAACTCTTCGCATGAGGTGGCCAAAGTACTGGAGTTTCAGCTTTAGCCGCAGTCCTTCCAAAGAACACCCAGGGCTGATCTCCTTCAGAATGGACTGGTTGGATCTCCTTGCAGTCCAAGGGACTCTCAAGAGTCTTCTCCAGCACCACAGTTCAAAAGCATCAATTCTTTGGTGCTCAGCTTTCTTCACAGTCCAACTCTCACATCCATACATGACCACTGGAAAAAGCATAGCCTTGACTAGATGGACCTCTGTTGGTAAAGTAATGTAAATAATACTAAAAATTGTCTAAAGAGACCATGGAAAATGAACTAATTCATAATTGAATATTGAATCTATTTCAACTTGCAAGTGAAGCAAAATTCCACAGTCTGATTTTTCTTCAGTAGATCTTAGGGGTCCTTAAGAGATCTGATAGAAATGCACACACCCTATAGGCTACTTTGAGTTCTGAGCCAACTGTGAATTAAGGTAAAGGAAGGGAAATAGGAGGCAGGTGGCAGGCCAAAATATCACATTTGTTGTGGTTAGACTAGATTGGAGGATTTAGCTTATATCAATAGCTACACAGACTTTTTCATAGTAACCTCAGAATCAGAGAAACTTATTCACCCATTTGGACTAGAAAATCTAAGTCTCCTCTGTAATGGGCCCGTTTTACTGTAGAAACCTCTTTTTGCAGGAAGATCATCTTCAAAAAAATAGAGTAGCAAAGGGGATTAATTTATGTGTGGAAATCTTTTTCTTGCAAAACTATCAATCAGATTAGGTCACTGGAAAGACTGACTAAAAGGAGAGAGGCCTGGATTGTTTTATAGGGGAAAAAAAATCAGGAATGGAAAAGAATTCCTGCCACCCCCTACCTCACCTACACAAAATCTTTTTAATTAAATAAATGGCCAGCATAAAAAACAAAACAAAACAAAACAAAAAACCAGCAGGGAGAATGCCATAAACAGCAACTAACACCATGTGTACGTTGTGGTAGAAAGTGCTTGTAAGCTTTTGAGTGTCAAGGAAGCTCTGTAGATGGTGGTTGCTTCTGATGATCTCTCAAATTTCTGAGGGTGGACAGATCATGTGATATCTGCCATACTGTGATCATAAAGATGATTGTAGAGAAATGCCTTGATTGGAAAAATTAGCACTGCCTACCATGATGGAAAAAAATCATATTCAAAGGAAATATTTTGGTCAAATAGTTCATTTTACTGATCATTATCATTAATGATAAACTCAGTGTAGCTTTATTTTAAATGATATAGCCCATGAAAATAAATCTTTCATTTTACTATTTTCTATTTGGTTTGTTTCTTCTTCCAGATTTATTGAGATATAATTGACACATTACCCTGTATAAGTTTAAGGTGTACAGCATAATGGTTTAACTTACATATATCATGAAATTAGTACCACAATAAGTTTAGTGAACAGCCATTATCTCATATAGATACAAAATTAAAGACATAGAAAAAGAAATCTTCTGTGTGATGAGAACACTTAGGACTTACGCTTTCACATATGTTATATAGGAGTGCTAATTCCATTATGTCCTTAGTATTTATTTATCTTATACCTGGTAGTTTGTACCTTCTGACCACCTTCATCCAATTCTACCTTCCCCCAACCCCTTGCCTCTGATAATCACAAATCTGATGTCTTTTTCTCTGATTTTGTTTGTTTGTTTGAAGCATAATTGACCTATAACATGTTAGTTACTGTTATACAGCATTAGTGATGTGGTATTTCAGTGCATTTCAAGTGATCGCCATAAGCCTAGTCACAATATGTCATTATGCAAGATACTATATAATTATTGACTATATTCCCCACATTGTACATTTTATACCTGTGACTTATTTATTTTGCAACTGAAAGTTTGATTCAATACCTCTCAATCTACTTCCCCTTTTTTTGTTTTGTTCACTTATTTTGTTTTGTTATATTCCACATATAAGTGAAATCCTAGATTATTTGTCTGAAAGTATATCTTTTAAATATTGTGTGGCATGTTCCCTTTTGGGAATCACAGTAACACAGTGTGTTTCAGATCTTTAATTAAGTTTGCCTCTGTTGTAGTTTTTCTAGTACTTTTGATAAGAAACACCATTGTAATTGGGCTTTGGTAAATTTGAGATGGGGATACACTTATTAAAATTATGGTATAAATTTACCATCTACAAAATTCTTTGTTGTTGTTGTTCAGTCGCTTTTGTTGTGTTCGACTCCTTGTGACCCCATAGACTGCAGCAGGCCAGGCTTGCCTATCCTTCACTATCTCTAGGAGTTTGCTCTAACTCCTGTCCATTTAGTCTGTGAGTGCCTAGTATATAACTAAGAATGCAGAGGGAATTTATCTTCAAATTATATTGTTAAAAGAAAATTTGGGGACTTCCCTGGTGGTCCAGTAGCTAAGGATGGGGTTGCAGGTTTGATTGCTGGTCAAGGAGCTAGGATCCCACATGCCTCAGGGCAATTAAGCACATGCCCCACAACTGCTGAGCTCATGCGCCGCAACTAAGACTCTAACAGCCAGGAAAAAAGAGAAGGAAAAAAGAAAAATGTATAGCATGCCAAGAGGAAAGAAGATTCTTCATGTTGTTGAACTAGTAAGCCACTTCACATTTATACTCAATCTTCGAAGAAGGCAATGGCACCCCACTCCAGTACTCTTGCCTGGAAAATCCCATGGACAGAGGAGCCTGGAGGGCTGCAGTCCATGGGGTCGCTGAGGGTCGGACACGACTGCGACTTCACTTTCACTTTTCACTTTCATGCATTGCAGAAGGAAATGGCAACCCACTCCAGTGTTCTTGCCTGGAGAATCCCAGGGACGGGGGAGCCTGGTAGGCTGCCGTCTAAGGGATCGCACAGAGTCGGACACGACTGAAGTGACTTAGCAATAGCAGCAGCAGCCATCTATAAAAACTCCAGGAGTATGCTGGCATTGTAATTGTTATCTTTAGCGTGGATGACTATAGATATACTAACTATTTTCACAAAGCAAGCTTTGCATTTGTTAATTTTTTTTTTCAGAATATTACTTTGGCAGTGAATTTTTTCATTTTAAAACTGCAATAGTTTTCTAAGACGAGCCACCTTAGAAAATTAGCTTGATTATGCAAGTGAGAACAACTCAATATTCATTAATTTGACAAATATTTTGAGTACGTCATTAGTGTCTGGCACTCTTTAAAACATCACTGATACAACAATCAATGGAATAGACAAATATTCCTGACCTCACAGAGTTTAATTCCTATGGCAAGCGGCTAACCCTCTACCACTTTTCAAATATTTTGAGGTAAATACTTCTCCAAATTTAAATAAATAAAAATGTCTGTCATTATAGGATTAAAAGCTCCCCAATGGGTTAGTAAGCCCAGTAAATAATAAAGAAGTAGGAGAATTTGTTTACTCTCTTTTCAAAGCGGCAAAAGATTATAAGATTATACCAGTACAAAACCTCCTGTGTATTTTCAAACCTGTAGAAAGCTTTTATGAAACAAGTGCCTCAGTATTACTTTTTGATCCCTGTTGCAACATTTTTCTCTTCTCGTTTCTTTCTTGATTCTAAAAATCCCTGCATCTTTGTCACTTTTCTTACTTAATTTATCTGCATTGTATGACTGAATGTAACTGAATTTTCAGTCATTAAAACAAGAGACTAAATTAATTATATTAGTTTCATGACTCAAACTCTGTAACTTCTATGCTTGTCATAATACTTTTAATACAAGTGACAGATGGGTGGTTGCACACTAACCATTGTGAACTTTCACTTTCTTTCTAAACTCTATACTTTTTCAACTATCCTGAAATAATATAGATTGACACATAAAAATGTTATTCCTTTAGTAAAGAAAAAGTCTGATAATAAACCTAAATTCATAATTTTCCATCACAATGCTAAGTTATAATGAATCTTCAAATACATGCAATTTCCTAGATTTCTAATTTGCCTTAAATGAATCTGTACTACAGATTAGTGAATATTTCAAAAATGAACTATTAGACACTATTTTAAGTAAATAAAATTTTATTTAATTATGATAAAGTGAATGTATTGTTGAAAAATCTGTAATAGTCTTGCATACTTGTGGTTTACAAAAGCAGTTTAACCTGAGTTTATATGCAAATATTAATTAAACTCTCTGTCTCAAGTTTTCATAGAAGGTGGATATATGGAGTTTTGTGAAATCTAAGATTCAGTCTTAGATCTAAGACTGTGTCTTAGTTCAAGTTAATGGCATGCTCTATAATACAACATTCAGTCTTATTATTCTTTATAGATTTAATTTGGTCTTTGGAGAAGTTATTAACAAGTCAAATCAACTATACATGAAATGCATACATTTTAATTGTGAAGATTAAAATTGTATAGAAAAAATCGATAAGAAAATACTTTTTTAAGCTGTACCTTTTGTTGATGAAAATAATTATTAAAAATATCCTGGTATGTTTATTTATTATGTTAATAAAACTGGAAGAAAGTCTAATTCAACTTGAATTCTTCCTGATTTGTTTTTCCAGAAGTTCTCACAAAACAGAGCTCAAAAGGTTTTTCACATTCTTCATGTTCTTTTGCATCAAGTGAGCTGTTCCGATAATCAGGATTCACTAAACTCCAAACTATATGCTTTCACTTATTTTCAGTGAATTATATCCCATCCTCAAGAAAAACAAACAAATAATATCGACTGGTCTAAACAATATTCAAAAACATTCAATACAATTTTAAGGAGAAATAATTTTATACTCTATGCCTCTGCCAGTCCCCACTACCCCTGGTGGATGGGGAGAAGGGAGAGAAAAGGGGAGATAGAAGCAGAGAAAGAAATAGACAGAGATAGAGAGGAATAAACAGGAAAACAAAATACAACAGCTAAAAGATTTAAAAAAAAAGTTAGTGGGGAAAAAAAACCAAAACTGGTCTTGGATAAGAATCAGATGACTTGGATTCCTGGGTTTTAAGTCCTGGATATGTTACTTTAAGCAGATAAGTTAATCACTTTGACTTTTAGTTTCTTGGCTTGTAGAGAATAAGAACACTTGCCCTACTTTGTTTTTTAAAGAAATGATGGTTATCAAACATGGATGTAAAATATAGTGTCAAATAAATGCACAATAGTTGTTACAGCATTGATGTTTATAAGAAATGTTACTGGGAAATATTGCTACCTAGTTATTTCCATAGTTATTTTCAACTGAGCATAAAGTTTTGAGGCTTAAAAATCACTGTGATAGTTGACATTATTTAATATTTATTCTGTATAGACATGTTCTAACATTTTTAGGTGAATTTATGTATTTAATCCTTTCAACAACCTAACAGAGTAATTATTATCTTTATTCCTATCAAAAAGAAGAGGAAAAGTGAGCATAGCCTGATTAAATAACTTTACCCAGGGTCACAGTGCCAGAAGGGGCTCAGATGATATGGTCTCACTGTCTAGATGGGGCAATATCTACTGTAGGATTCATCTACACACTTTCCAGCCTCTGTTGAAACATATCTGAGTCAGTGAGATGTCTGGATGTGTTCACTGTGGTGAGTGGACTTCCTCCCATGGTAACTCCCAAGTCTTTAAAAAGCATGTCCATGAATTAAGTTGATGCTTATTTCTCTATCACAGCAAAAATAAATATCCAGAACTATTGAAAGAAAATACCTTCAATAATTCACTATTGCTATTATAAGAAAGAAATTTCAATAATAATTTGCTAATGACAGTGAGGGAGTAGAAAGGGTCAAGTTCTAAAGTATGTTCTGAAATATCATGATGTGAAACTGTGTTAGTCACTCAGTTGTGTCTGACTCTTTACAACCCCATGGACTATAGCATGCCAGGCCCCTCAATCCATGGAATTCTCCAGGCAAAAATACTGGAGTGGATCAGTTCAGTTCAACTCAGTCGCCCAGTCGTGTCCGACTCTTTGCGACCCCATGGACTGCAGCACGCCAGGCTTCCCTGTCCATCACCAACTCCCTGAGCCTACTCAAACTCATGTCCATTGTGTCGGTGATGCCATCCATCCTCTGTCGTCCCCTTCTCCTCGCGTCTTCAATCTTTCCCAGCATCGAGGTCTTTTCCAATGAGTCAGTTCTTCGCATAGGTGGCCAAAGTATTGGAGTTTCAGCTTCAGCATCAGTCCTTCCAATGAGTATTCAAGGACTGATTTCCTTTAGGATGGACAGGTTGGATCTCCTTGCAGTCCAAGGGACTCTCAAGAGTCTTCTCAGTTCAAAAGCATCAATTCTTTGGCACTCCACTTTCTTTAAGGTCTAACTCTCACATCCATACATGACCACTGTAAAAACCATAACTTTGACTAGATGGACCTTTTTTGGTAAACTAATGTCTCTGTGTTTTAATATGCTGTCTAGGTTGGTCATAATTTTCCTTCCAAGGAGCAAGCATCTTTTAATTTCATGGCTGCAATCACCATCTGCAGTGATTTTGGAGCCCAAGAAAATAAAGCATGTCACTGTTTCCATTGTTTCTCCATCTATTTGCCATGAAGTGATGGGACCAGATGCCATGTTGAGGTTTAAGCCAACTTTTTCATTCTCCTCTTTCACTTTCTTCAAGAGGCTCTTTGGTTCTTCACTTTATTCCGCAAGGGTGGTGTCATCTGTATATCTGAGGTTATTGATATGTTTCCTGGAAATTTTGATTTCAGCTTTTGCTTCATCCAGCCCAGCATTTCACATGATGTAATCAGCATATACGTTAAATAAGTAGGGTGATGATATACAGGCTTGACATACTCCTTTCCTGATTTGGAACCAGTCTATTGTTCCATGTCCAGTTCTAACTGTTGCTTCTTGACCTGCACACAGATTTTTCAGGAGGCAGGTAAAGTGGTCTGGTATTCCCATCTCTTTAAGAATTTTCCAGTTTCTTGTGATCCACACTGTCAAAGGCTTTGGCATAGTCAAGAAAGCAAAAGTAGATTTTTTATGTAACTCACTAGCTTTTTTGGTGATGAAGCAGATGTTGGCAATTTGATATCTGGTTCATCTAAATCCAGCTTGAACATCTGGAAGTTCAGTTCACGATTCACATACTGTTGAAGCCTGGCTTGGAGGATTTTGAGCATTACTTGCTAGCGTGTGAGATGAGTGCAATTGTGGGTAGTTTGAACATTCTTTGGCATTGCCTCTCTTTGGGATTGGAATGAAAATTGACCTTTTCCAGTCCTGTGAACACTGCTGTTTTCCAGATTTGCTGGCATCAAGTGTCCAGCACTTCACAGAATCCTCTTTTAGGATTTGAAATAGCTCAACTGGAATTCCATCATCTCCACTAGCTTTGTTTGTAGTGATGCTTCCTAAGCATCCAAAGTGCCTTCCAAATTTTTTTTTTTTTTTTTTTCTTTTTCCTTGACTTCACATTCCAGGATATCTGGCTCTAGGTGAGTAAGCACACCGTTGTGGTTATCTGAGTCATTAAATCTTTTTTGTATAGTTCTTCTGTTTATTTTTGCCACCTCTTCTTAATATATTCTGCTTCTATTAGGTCCATACCATTTCTATCCTTTATTGTGCCCATCTTTGCATGAAATGTTCTCTTGGTATTCTAATTTTCTTGAAGAAATCTCTAGTCTTTCCCATTCTATTGTTTTCCTCTATTTCTTTGCACTGATCACTGAGGAAGGCTTTCTTATCTCTCCTTGTTATTCTTTGGAACTCTGCATTCAAATGGGTATATCTTATCCTTTTCTCCTTTTCCTTTAGCTTCTCTTCTTTTCTCAGCTATTTGTCAGGCATCCTCAGACAACATTTTGCTTTTTTGAATTTCTTTTCCTTGGGGATAGCCATTCCCTTCTCCAGCGGATCTTTCTGACCCAGGAATTGAACCCAAGTCTCCTACACTGCAGGCAGATTCTTTACCATTTGAGCCACCAGGGAAGCCCTAGAAATATCATGATGGGACCTTACAAATGCATTCTTAGATGTTTGTTATTCTGTATATGAGGAGAAACATTTTGTAGTATAATCTAAGCAATAAACCTTTTGAAATGAAGCATATTGTCCATGCTTGCTCAACATATGTAGGAAATTCTTGCATATACACACGCACATGTTAATGTTTCAGAAGTTCAGACTGAATAGTTAAATAAATCCATTCTCCACACCCTGGAAATGTGTCTCCAGAGACCAGCGTTATCAAATCAAATAATTACAATAAACACAATGACAACTGAGGCATTATTTGTGAAGTGAATAAAGCAAATGAAATTAAATAGTTAATTCTGATCCCAACTCTGACTACAGTGTAAGTTATGTAAAGCAAGTTTTACTTCAAGTTGTTAGTTATTTTTTTAACCAAAGTATGTATTTAGCATATCTAAATGTTGTTTTTATTTTCAGTCATCTTGGTTTTTCTCTTTTCTGCCTTACAATAACAAATAGATGCTCCTTTTCTTTAAAACTGAAGACAGTGTCATATAGAAACAGTTTTAATTACTGAACTGTGAGTAAATAACATTACACATGCGTACACATATGTTCTCTTTTCCTATAACATCCTATTTTCAAATAAGAAAACACATATTTGGACAAGCAATACATGGAGTTTGTTAGAAATCAACTGGAAATTATTTTGAAAATAATCAAGGTATATAATCTATCTTGTAGTATATTTAAACTGTTTTAATTAAAGAAAATATTCAACTAACAATGATTTTATTCAAGGACCATGCATTACACCTGAACTTTATCTTTTACTTTTCTGTCTTTGATGTGGAGTTGGATATGTTTTTGCCTGTGGACTAAAACATATTCTGTACCAAACACTAGCTTCTTTTTGTGCTTTCTAGGTACTACCACACTGAATGCCAGACAATGCTTTCCAATATACATCCCATCAAGTATTTGGTTTTTATCATATTTAGAACAGAATGAATTTTATAATATATCATAGAATTGTTCTTAATGTCCAGATTTTTACTTAACCATCAATGTTCAAGTGCACATAGAACTTTTCTAGATTTTCTTTTCATATCTTCGCACCCAACCTCTCTTTACGCCTGTTCTCCGTCATAGTCCACTTTCAAAGGTACATATGACCTTGACATATATTATTATTTCTCCAAAATTTTAAGTTTTTTGAAGACATAGGACTATCTCCTGCATAGCAGCTTCCATGCGCACTATTCATTGTGTACTAAATATAAAAGAGTAATGGCAATATTGACACTGTTGTAGCGCCGTATCTGTTTTTATTTTGGCTACAGCAGATTGAATTCAGTAAATAAAGAATTGGCATAGACACGGACTGACCAATAGATGATTGACATCCCTACAAGAAAACAAAAGTATGCGAAGTCACTGAAACTCACATGGTAAAATATGCATATATATGTGTGTGTATAGAATGTTATATGAAACATACATATATGAAAATATAAAGAGCATGTAGTTTAAGGATGAATAACCAAATTATATCTTCTAAAATCTATACTGACTTTACACTCTGTGCAATAGACTAACTAGGCATTGAATGTTAAGGCAAGTTAAGGGAGCACATTATTTTTTCTAAAAGATTTAATTTTTTTAAAGCAGTTTTAGGTTTGTAGCAAAACAAAGAGGAAGAAATATACGGAGATTTCCCACATGACTCCATTCCCCAAATACGCATCACCTTCCCCATTATCATAGCCACCCTCCATGAGAGAGATACATTTGTTGCAATTAATGAACATACTTTAATACATCATTATCACCAAAGTCCATGAAGTTTACATTTGGATTCACTGTTTTAAAAAAAATTCTTTATTTTTGACTGCATTGGATCTTCACTGGGAACTCCACTTCATTGGAGTGCAAGGGATTCCATTGTCACGTCTTCTGTTATTGTGGAGTTATGGGCACTCCGCATGTGGGCTTCAGTAGTTGTGACACATGAGCCGAGCTGCTGCATGTCTTTGTGATCTTCTCCGACCAGAAATCAAACCCGTGTCCCCTTCATTAGCAGGAGGATTCTCAACCACTGGCCCACCAGAGAAGTCCCCTAGGACTCACTCTTGATGTTGTTCCTTATATGGGTTTGGACAAATCTATCACCATCCTAGTATTCAGAGTAGCTTCACTGGCCTAAAATCTTCTGTCAGTTCAGTCAGTTCAGTCGCGCAGTCGTGTCCGATTCTTTGCGACCCCATGAATCGCAGCACGCCAGGCCTCCCTGTCCATCACCAACTCCCGGAGTTCACTCAGACTCACGTCCATTGAGTCCATGATCCCATCCAGCCATCTCATCCTCGGTCGTCCCCTTCTCCTCCTGCCCACAATCCCTCCCAGCATCAGGGTCTTTTCCAATGAGTCAACTCTTCGCATAAGGTGGCCAAAGTACTGGAGCTTCAGTTTTAGCGTCATTCCTTCCAAAGAAATCCCAGGGTTGATCTCCTTCAGAATGGACTGGTTGGATCTCCTTGCAGTCCAAGGGACTCTCAAGAGTCTTCTCCAACACCACAGTTCAAAAGCATCAATTCTTCTGCGCTCAGCCTTCTTCACAGTCCAACTCTCACATCCATACATGACCACAGGAAAAACCATAGCCTTGACTAGACGGACCTTAGTCGGCAAAGTAATGTCTCTGCTTTTGAATATACTATCTAGGTTGGTCATAACTTTTCTTCCAAGGAGTAAGCGCCTTTTAATTTCATGGCTGCAGTCACCATCTGCAGTGATTTTGGAGCCCAAAAAAACAAAGTCTGACACTGTTTCTACTGTTTCCCCATCTATTTCCCATGAAGTGATGGG
>SJXQ01002330.1:0-15018 GCA_006408695.1 Aepyceros melampus
CACAGCAGATGCTCCCAGTGCTGTTTGTCTTCCAGGCAAAAGAGGCACTTCTCAGGGTGTGGTCCCACTTAAACACAGACACTCACTTCCCTCCCCCACTCAGTGAAGGTGCTGCACTGTGCCTTACGGTAACAGCTCACAGCCTCGTCAATGGTGAGACGGACCAACACTTATTGACCTTTATAACAAATAAGGCAATGCTGTTTAAAACAATAAAACATAGTTCTGTTGACAATGCACTTTTCTCCTGTTATCCTTAGAGTTTGTGTCACGATGGAGACATGATGGCAAGCTTTCCAGGACATTCAGCCTTCAGCACAATGCTCTGGGATTACTGGTTTGCTGAAATATGAAATACAAATATAAAAACACCTGACTCACCCAATTATTTCCTAGAATAGTTAGCTGGGTGGAGGCTCCCCCGAGTTAATAACTAAACCCAACCCTCAAATCTATTGGCAAAGGGCATGTTTAAGCTTAATGATGCTGTATCCACCCAGAGAGATAAAGGAGGCTTTGATATCCTACTTAGTAGGCTGGGGGAGGGGCATGAAGGTGTGGCCTGTACTGGGAACATTTTGAAAGGTGAGTTGAAGTACTAGCCTAGTCCTTCAGAGACTGCCCGGGGCAGCTGAAGATTCAAGAAATAGGACTTGAACAAGAGAAGATCTTGTTCAAGAGGAGCATAGGGCAGAGCAAATAATCTCTGCATTATGACATGTCGGTCAAGAGTTATGCTGGCTCACATAGGATCCACGATCCCCCTCCAGGGCATATAGCTGGACAAAACTGTAATTCAAAAGGAGGCATGCCCCTCATTGTTCACTGCAGCACTATTTGCAATAGCCAAGACGTGGAGGCAACCCAAATGTTCATTGACAGAGGAATGGACAAAGAGGATGTGGTGTGTATATATATATATACACATACACACACCAATATATGGAATATATACTGTTCCCTTGTATTTATATTGGAATATTATTATACAATGGAATATATATTATACAATGGAATATTATCAGCCATAGAAAAGAATTAAATAATGCCATTTGCAGCACCTTAGGGCCCTAGAGATTGTCATACTAAGTAAAGTAAGTCAGACAAAGAAAAACAAATATCATATAATATTGCCTATATGGGGAATCTAAACTGTGACACAAGTGAACTCAGCTACAAACAGAAACAGGCTCATGGACATAGAGAAGAGACTTGTGGTTACCCAGAGCAAGAGGGGTGGGGGGAGAGATGGATTGATTATTTGGGATTAGCAGATGCAAACTATTATGCATAGGATGGATAAACAACAAGGTCCTACTTATAGCACTCTATAGCATAGAGAACTATATTCAACATCCTGTGAAAAACCATAAAAAAGAAGATGAAAAAGAATGTATATATATATATATGTATATAGTGAAGGTGAAGTCGCTCAGTCATGTCTGACTCTTTGCGACCCCATGGACTATAGCCCACCAGGCTCCTCAATCCATGGAATTTTCCAGGCAAGAGTACTGGAGTGGGTTGCCATTTCCTTCTCCAGAGGATCTTCCCAACCCAGGGATCGAACCTGGGTCTCCCACACTGCAGGCAGACACTTTAACCTCTGAGCCACCAGGGAAAGGCAATGGCACCCCACTCCAGTACTCTTGCCTGGAGAATCCCATGGGCAGAGGAGCCTGGTAGGTTGCAGTCCATGGGGTCGCTATGAATCGGACATGACTGAGCGACTTCCCTTTCACTTTTCACTTTCATGCACTGGAGAAGGAAATGGCAGCCCACTCCAGTGTTCTTGCCTGGAGAATCCCAGGGATGGGGGAGCCTGGTAGGCTGCCGTCTATGGGGTTGCACAGAGTTGGACACGACTGAAGTGACTTACGGAATCACTTTGCTGTACAGCAGAAATTAATACAACATTGTAAATAGACTATTAGTTCAATAAAATAAAAAAGAGCTATACAGGTTTAGAAAAAGAAAATGTCCACAGCTTAAAAAATTTCCTATCTAATCATACTGTTGAATGACCTACGGTATGTGAAGTGTCAGCCTAGTGTCTGGCCGGCATATAGCGTCACTCAATCTGTTTCTTCCCTTCATCTGTGATCTTTGCTTTTTATTTTATTTTTGCAAGAGTAAGAGTACTTAAAGATGGTATCTCTAAAAATCTTATGTAAGATCATATTTCTAAGGTATTAATTAGTACCTAAAGCCTAGCTCTCTCATTGGTTTCACTGTGAACAATAATGAATCATGAGAGCAAATTTAGTCATCTGTATCAAATTTCTGCCATATGGTTCAGAAATTATTTGGGGAAACATTTTGGAATGAAGACTCAGATCACTTTGGTATCTTACCATGGTCTTGCCAAAAAAAAGAAAAAAAAAAAACCCAAACACTGTACATATAGCCAAAATATGAATTTTAAAACATCACTGGTAACTCCATGTAGTTACTCATTTTTGAATACTAAACTACCAGAGCGACATTTTAAATTTGGGGCCAATCTTTCCAGTTCTTTTCTTGAGGAAATAAATTATGCTTTGAAGTATTAGTAAACTAGAGAAAATTTTCAGCTGTTCCACAATAAATTATTCCACAAGCTAGAAAAAAATCATTTCACAAGTCCTAGTAAAAGTCACTGTATTATACAAGGTCCTGTTATATAGCATGGGGACCTATACTCAATATTTTATAATAACCTATATAAGGGAAAAAATCTGAAAAAGAATATGTATGTATATTCATAACTGAATCACTTTGCTGTATATCTGAAACTAATACAATAATGTAAATCAACTATATTTCTATTTAAAAAAGCCACTGTATCCTGAATAGGGTAACAAACACTCTAACATATAAAACCCAATGTATATAAGGCATGGACAATATAAAATATTTGAGAGCATCTTTTTCAACTCCACCTAGTCACCTATTTCATGTTTTCTTAATGTATGTATGAAATAATTCTATATATTTAAGACTTCATTAAACCTAAGTATATGAGGTAACTTCAAAATAATGTTTTTGTCAATAACAGTTAATCATGCATCTTTCATTTAATAATATTTATTAAAGTCAAGTTTTTCTTTTCTAGAATATGCTAATATTGCTATCTTCTAGAACAAAATATCAGTAAAAAAAGAAAAAAGGATTTACTTGACTGAGTATTATGAAATTTTGATAGGCTGGATTTTAACTCTTTGAAGATTCGCTTTCCTATTGCACCTCTCCCCTCCCCCACACCCCTCTGCTCCAACACGTACACTTTGGGGCAAGTTTCCCTTTAACAGATACAGCCTTGTTGTTGGACCAGTCTGGCTACAGACAGGATGTAACTTGTAGGAAGGAGAAACCCTAGTGTCCAGAAAGAGTGAGGCTGCTAGCGGAGGGGCCAGCCTGCCTCTTCCCTTTGCTTTGCTAGACAGTGAGTGTGTTCTGGGAGAAGTGGCCCACTGTCACCCAGGAGCATGGGGAGCTGTGACCCGGGCCAGGCTGTCCGTAAGGAAAAGGGGAGAATTCAGGGCGCAGTACAATTCAAGGGCAGGACGTGCTTCCAAAGGAGGAAAGAAGAGCCAGAAAGGGTGATTTGAAGACTTCAGATAATTTGGCAAATTTTTACCTAGGGCCTGTGAGTGTGTGTGTGTGTGTGTGTGTGTGTGTGTAGGAAGGAAGTAGCATTGCGAAACATCCTCACGTAACACTGGCCAGCCTCCCTGTCTTTGAAAAACAACAATAAAAAACAAACTACTTTGAATCCTTTCATAACAGGAAATAACATACTGGAAACTAGAGAATTGTGATGTAAAAATAAATCCAAGAACTTAGAACAAAAGAGGCTAAATAATTTATTAAAATGGTTTGTATAATAAAAGTTGGGAATAATAGAACAGGAGCACCCAGTTTAGTTGACGAGGCATCAAATAAGGTAGTGAAAGTAACTGAGAGCCACACATTTGCCGGTTTTCAAACATATCCAAAGATTGTCAGCGCTCTCATCTTCAAATATCATTGTCACCTAAATTGTCTTCACATTGCATCTTTCGTAAATTCAAATAATAGCAGTAAAGAACTGACAAAGGATCAATTGTTAGGTTTCAGAAAAACAAGTTTTGATTTCCCTTTAGTAAGAAAATCTAGTAAAGAAAAATGAGTTCTTGTAGAATAAAAAAGACATGTTTCATATTCCACTGCAGTCAAATCAGAGGGAGTTTCTTTCTCTATAGTGAGTACAGATGATGCATATGTGATGAGTTATTAGAGAGCCATTGGTATTTTGTGATGTGGTATCCACTTAGAACATGATTCTGAAAATTGTTTATACCGACATGTAATGCACATGGTGCCAGCCAGAAGCATTCAGAGGTCATCACACGCCACACAGGCAAACACCATGATGCTGAGGAGAAAGGGTCTTCCCCCGCCACTCCTAGCTAATTTATTATCTTCTCAGTCTAGCTCTCCAGAGAAGGCAATGGCAACCCACTCCAGTACTCTTGCCTAGAAAATCCCATGGATGGAGGAGCCTGGTAGGCTGCAGCCCATGGGGTTGCGAAGAATTGGACACAACTGAGCGACTTCACCTTCACTTTTCACTTTCATGCATTGGAGAAGGCAATGGCAACCCACTCCAGTGTTCTTGCCTGGAGAATCCCAGGGATGCGGGAGCCTGGTGGGCTGCCATCTATGGGGTCGCACAGAGTCGGACACGACTGAAGCGACTTAGCAGCAGCAGCAGCAGCAGCAGCAGCTAGCTCTCAGGACCTGTGTTTCTTCTTCTAGACACAGAACACCTCTGCTCTCTTATCATGAACTCACTCACATGAAGCTTCACTGTTTTTCATTTGACCTGACTTGTTTTGAGATAAAGAATCAAAGTAGGGAGGAAATGAAGAGAAGGGACCTAAAGGGGTGCTCCAGTTTTGGGGTTCTCTCTGGTGGAGAGCCCTCTGTGGCTTCCAGAGCTGATAGATGTGGGTCTGAAACTGATGTCCAGAGGCGGCTCTTCATATACTCATTGTTGAGAGTTTGTTTATTTTGCAGAAGTTGCCTTATACGTTTGCTTATAAAATGCACCTCTTACTTGCATTTATCCACTTGCTATGACTCATCTTAGTCTCATCTTTTTGTTTTTGGCCTCGGTTTGATTCATTGTACATCAACAAATTGTTGAAGTGACCCATTTCTTTAACATATTTTTTTGTATACTCATTTTTTAAAGTTTTTTTTTGGTATAGACAACCAAATCCTTGAAAAGAGGTGAAGTAATGATTCTTTGATTAGAGAGCTCTACTGTCACTTTTATGCCCTAATGTTGTTTTGTGAATGATATTTAAAGTATTTAATAAATTGTGTCTTTAATATGATCATGGAAATGATTTCCTAGTTATACTCCAATTTACAACTACTAAATGCTAAAAGTGAACAGAAATGCATTTATCTGTATAAACGACTTGAAATAATTATATCTAAGATGTCTTTTTTATGCTGTATAGTGACCTTTATGGGAGTTTTAAGCCATTCAGCTGGAGGATAAAAAATCCTCCAGACATTTATACTAAGTATGAAAACCCAGGTATGAGACTGATGATTCTGTGACTAAACCTTGTAATTTATATAGCGTGTTATACAATCAGTTTTGGAATCTTTTAGAGTAACTGAGAGGATATTAAAACAATAATCGTTCCTTTTCCAATAACTCGCTTACATGTTAATCAGCATTTTCAAGCTTCCTTCTCATTAGTTTTAAAAAATTCTAGGAAATACTTTCCATTGTATGTTATGAGTGATTTTATTAAAGGATTAAAATCCTTTCATTAGACAATAGGGATGTGAAGCTGGATACAGGTATTTTGTATTCTAAGCCAATGCTCCAGTCCCAGGTAAATCTTGAAAAGGACTCAATTTAGTTATTTTATACTTTGTTTTATGGCAAAAGTAGCCGTGTAATAAATTTTGCATGCCACATCTTACCTCAAATTCTCCATCCTGGATCTTGTTTCTACATTCAGAACACTGGAAAAATTGCTGAGAAAAATCTCTGGCCAAAAAAATTTTTTTCTTGCAATACTAGAGTTCATACTTTTCATTGCATGTCTGCTGAGTCCTTGATGAGAATTTTTTTTCCCTTTGAGAGGGACACCTCTGACCACCCTCCCATCATTAGCTGACCCTAAACTCCACTTCTGCACTGACTTCCTGTATGTGGCCACAGGTGGCCTTGCTCTTACTTTATAGACAAAACTGAAGCACCAGATGGAAACTCTCTTCAGCTTTACCAGCGACAGTCTATACACTTCACTTACCGGCTCCCACACACATCCTCAGGCTTTTCTTTATCATGGGAGGAGTGTCGTTCTTTGGATGGAGGTTAGCCATTTATCTGTGTTCCCGATCACAGGCTCTCCAAAGCCCCGGTGCTGTGCTGTATCACTATCCCCCTCGTCTTTGTTCTCCTGCTGCTGCTGCTAAGTCGCTTCAGTCGTGTCCGACTCTGTGAGACCCCATAGACGGCAGCCCACCAGGCTCCTCCATCCCTGGGATTCTCCAGGCAAGAACACTGGAGTGGGTTGCCATTTCCTTCTCCCTTTGTTCTCCACTGGCCCCTCATCACAGCCCTTAGCCCTCTGCCCAGCCCCCAGGTGAGGATGTTCTGCAATTCAGTGCTTACCCTTTCCTTCTCTCCTGGGTACCTCACGAACAAGATCTCATCCACATCCTTGGCTTCAAGTGCTCACTAAAGATGTCTGCATCTGGCTCTAGGCCTGACTGCTCTCCCAGGAGTGCTTGACGCCCAGGGACAGCTCTACTCATGTGTCCAAAGATGCCTCCATCATAAAAAGTTCAAAATGAATCCATAATTGGGGATACTTTTATAATCTTATCTTCTGTATTCTCCTTGATAATGAATGGGGCTATGAATGTCCAGGCTTGAAACCTAGAAGTCATTTTGATCTCTTCCCTTGCTCTGACTCTCTACTTTCAGAAAATTACCAAGTTCTGTGATTTAATAATAATTAACTGTGCTTAATATGGGCTGGGCATTTTTCTAAGAGGATTAAATGTATCATCTCAATCTTCATCATTACTATATTCTGTGGGTGGCTATTACTGGCTATTATTTTTATTTATTTATTTTTAAAGTACCATTTTATTTATTATTTTATAAGTACGTATTTATTTGGCTACATAGGGTCTCAGCTGTGGCATGTAGGATCTTGTGTTGCATGCAGCCCTAGGGCTCAGTTGTCCTGCAGGATGTGGGATCTTCGTTCCTCCACTAGGGATCAAACCCATGTCCCCTGCATTGGAAGGTGGATTCTTAATCACTGGACCACTAGGGACCTCTGCCACCAACATCTTAAAGGTAAGAAAGCTGAGGCACAGAGAGGCAAAATAATGTCAGGAGACAGGGTGATAAAGGGTAGGGCTGGGGTCTAATTACACAGCCAGCTTTTAGGCTTTCAACAACCACTCTCTGCTGCCTTCCAACATGCTGCTGCTGCTGCTTAGTCATTTCAGTCATGTCTGACACTGCGACCCTATAGACTTCAGCCTGCCAGGATGCTCTGACCATAAGATTCTCTAGGCAAGAGTGCTAAAGTGGGTTGCCATGCCCTTCTCCAGGGGATCTTCCTGACCTAGGGATCAAACCCAGGTCTCCTGCATTGCAGCCAGATTCTTTACCACTGAGCCACCTGGGAAGTCCACCTTTCAGCATGTCAGGACCCTAAATATCCTGAATTCATTTCCTCCTATTATATCTTTTTCTTTATTAATTAATTTATTTTTTATTGAAGGATAATTGCTTTACAGAGTTTTGCTGTTTTCTGTCAAACCTCAACATGAATCATCTATAGGAATACATATATCCCCTCCCTTTTGAAACTCTCTCCCATCTCCCGCCCCATCCTGTCCTTCTAGGTTGATACAGAGGCCCCTGTTTGAGTTTCCTGAGACATACAGCAAATTCTCATTGGCTATCTATTTTACATATGGTAATGTAAGTTTCCATGTTACTCTTTCCATACATCTCATCCTCTCCTCCCCTCACCCCATGCCCATAAGTCTGTTCTCTATGTCTGTTTCTCCATTGCTGCCCTGTAAATAAATTCTTCAGCACCATTTTTTTAGATCCCATATATATGCGTTGCTGCTGCCTAAGTCACTTCAGTCGTGTCGACTCTATGCGACCCCATAGACGGTAGCCCATGAGGCTCCCCTGTCCCTGGGATTCTCCAGGCAAGAACACTGGAGTGGGTTGCCATTTCCTTCTCCAATGCATAAAAGCGAAAAGTAAAAATGAGGTTGCTCAGTCATGTCCGACTCGTAGCGACCCCATGGGCTGCAACCTACCAGGCTCCTCTGCCCATGGTATTTTCCAGGCAAGAGTAGTGAAGTAGGGTGCCATTGCCTTCTCTGATATATGCATTCAGTTCAGTTCAGTTCAGTCACTCAGTCGTGTCCGACTCTTTGCGACCCCATGAATCGCAGCATGCCAGGCCTCCCTGTCCATCACCAACTCCCGGAGTTCACTCAGACTCACGTCCATTGAGTCCATGATGCCATCCAGCCATCTCATCCTTGGTCGTCCCCTTCTCCTCCTGCCCCCAATCCTTCCCAGCATCAGGGTCTTTTCCACTGAGCCACCTCTATATGCATTAGAATACAGAGCCATTGCCTTCTCTGATATATGCATTCAGTTCAGTTCAGTTCAGTCACTCAGTCGTGTCCGACTCTTTGCGACCCCATGAATCGCAGCATGCCAGGCCTCCCTGTCCATCACCAACTCCCGGAGTTCACTCAGACTCACGTCCATTGAGTCCATGATGCCATCCAGCCATCTCATCCTTGGTCGTCCCCTTCTCCTCCTGCCCCCAATCCTTCCCAGCATCAGGGTCTTTTCCACTGAGCCACCTCTATATGCATTAGAATACAGTATTTATCTTTCTCTTTCTGACTCCCTTTACTCTGTATAATAGGTTCTAGGTTCATCCAGTTCATTAGAACTGACTTGGATGTGTTTCGTTTTATGGTGAGTAATATTCCATTGTGTATATGTACCACAATTTCTTTATTCATTCATCTGACAATGGACATCTAGGTTCCTTCTGTGTTCTAGCTATTGTAAACAGTGCTGCAGTGAACATTGGGATAAATGAGTCTCTTTCAGTTTTGGTTTCCTCAGGGTTTATGCCTAGGACTGGGATTCCTGGGTCATATGGTGGTTTTATTCCTACATTTTTTAAGGAATCTTTATACTATCTTCCATAATGACTGTATCAATTTATATTCCCACCAACAGTGCAAAAACATTCCCTTTTCTCTACACCCTCTCCAGCATCTATTGTTTGTAGAATTTTTGATGGGGGCCATTCTGACCAGTGTGAGGAGATATCTCATTGTAGTTTTGATTTGCATATCCGCTGGATCATGAAAAAAGCCAGAGAGTTCCAGAAAAACATCTATTTCTGCTTTATTGACTATGCCAAAGCCTTTGACTGTGTGGATCACAAGAAACTGTGGAAAATTCTGAAAGAGATGGGAATACCAGACCACCTGACCTGCCTCTTGAGAAATCTGTATGCAGGTCAGGAAGCAACAGTTAGAACTGGACATGGAAAAACAGACTGGCTCCAAATAGGAAAAGAAGTACATCAAGGCTGTATATTGTCACCCTGCTTATTTAACTTCTATGCAGAGTACATCATGAGAAACGCTGGACTGGAAGAAACACAAGCTGGAATCAAGATTGCTGGGAGAAATATCAATAACCTCAGATATGCAGATGATACCACCCTTATGGCAGAAAGTGAAGAGGAGCTAAAAAGCCTCTTGTTGAAAGTGAAAGAGGAGAGTGAAAAAGTTCACTTAAAGCTCAACATTCAGAAAACGAAGATCATGGCATAATATGCAGGTCAGGAAGCAACAGTTAGAACTGGACATGGAACAACGACTAGTTCCAAATAGGAAAAGGAGTACGTCAAGGCTGTATATTGCCACCCTGCTTATTTAACTTCTATGCAGAGTACATCATGAGAAACGCTGGACTGGAAGAAACACATACTGGAATTAACATTGCCAGGAGAAATATCAATAACCTCAGATATGCAGATGACACCACCCTTATGGAAGAAAGTGAAGAGGAGCTAAAAAGCCTCTTGTTGAAAGTGAGAGAGGAGAGTGGAAAAGTTGGCTTAAAGCTCAACATTCAGAAAATGAAGATCATGGCATCTGGTCCCATCACTTCATGGGAAATAGATGGGGAAACAGTAGAAACAGTGTCAGACTTTATTTTTTTGGGCTCCAAAATCACTGCAGATGGTGATTGCAGCCATGAAATTAAAAGACACTTACTCCTTGGAAGAAAAGTTATGACCAACCTAGATAGTATATTCAAAAGCAGAGACAGTACTTTGCCGACTAAGGTCCGTCTAGTCAAGGCTATGGTTTTTCCTGTGGTCATGTATGGATGTGAGAGTTGGACTGTGAAGAAGGCTGAGTGCTGAAGAATTGATGCTTTTGAGCTGTGGTTTTAGAGAAGACACTTTAGAGTCCCTTGGACTGTAAGGAGATCCAACCAGTCCATTCTGAAGGAGATCAACCCTGGGATTTCTTTGGAAGGAATGATGCTGAAGCTGAAACTCTAGTACTTTAGCCACCTCATGCAACGAGTTGACTCATTGGAAAAGACTCTGATGCTGGGAGGGATTGGGGGCAGGAGAAGGGGATGACCGAGGATGAGATGGCTGGATGGCATCACTGACTCGATGGACGTGAGTCTGAGTGAACTCCGGGAGATGGTGATGGAGAGGGAGGCCTGGCATGCTGTGATTCATGGGGTTGCAAAGAGTCGGACATGACTGAGTGACTGAACTGAACTGAACTGAATAAGATAAGAAAAATTAATAAAGAAATCCAGATTCAAAAAGAAGAAGTAAAATTCTCACTGTTTGCAGATGACATGAACCTCTACAGAGAGAACCCTAATGATTCCACCAGAAAATTAATAGAGCCAATCAATAAATATAGTAAAGTTTCATGATATAAAATTAGCACACAGAAATCCCTTTCATTCCTATAGACTAACAATGAGATAACAGAAAGAGAAATAAGGAAACAATTCAATTCACCACTCTAATGAAAATAAAATACTTAGGAATAAATCTACCTAAAGAAACAAAAGACTGCTATATAGAAAACTATAAAAGACTGATGAAGGAAATCAATGATGACACAAATAGATAGATAAATATACCATGTTCATGGATTGGAAGAATCAATATAATGAAAATGAGTATACTATCTAAAGCAATCTATAGATTCAATGTAATCTCTATTAAGCTATTAAGGGTATTTTCACAGAAATAGAAAAAATAATTTCACAATTTGTATGGAAATACGAAAAACCTAGAATAGCCAAAGTGATCTTGAGAAAAGAATGGAACTGGAGGAATCAACCTGCCTGACTTCAGGGTCTGCTACAAAGCTACAGTCATCAAAACAGTATGGTCCTGGCACAAAGATAGAATATAGATCAATAGAACAAAGTAGAAAACCCAGAGATAAATCCATGCGTCTATGGACACCTTAACTTTGACAGAGGCAAGAATATACAATAGAGAAAAGAATCTCTTTAACAAGTGGTGATGGGAAAACTGGTCAACCACTTGTAAAAGAATGAAACTAGAACACTTTCTAACACCATAGACAAAAATAAACTCAAAATGGATTAAAAATGTAAAAGTAAGACCAGAAACAATAAAACTCCTAGAGGAAAATGAAGACAAAACACTCTTTGATATAAATCACAGCAGGATCCTCTCTGACCCACCTCCCAGAATATTGGAAATAAAAGCAAAAATAAACAAATGGGACCTAATTAAAATTAAAAGCTTCTGCACAACAAAGGAAACTATAAGCAAGGCGAAAAGACAGCCTTCAGAATAGGAGAAAATAATAACAAATAAACCAACTGAAAGAATTAATCTCAAAATTATACAAGCAACTCCTGCAGCTCAATTCCAGAAAAATAAATGACCCAATCAAAAATAGGCCAAAGAACTAAACAAACATTTCTCCAAAGAAGAAATACAGATGGCTAACAAACACATGAAAAGATGGTCAACATCACTCATTATCAGAAAAATGCAAATCAAAACCACAATGAGGTCCCATTTCATGCTGGTCAGAATGGCTGTGATCCAAAAGTCTACAAGCAATAAGTGCTGGAGAGGGTGTGGAGAAAAGAGAACTCTCTTACACAGTTGGCGGGAATGCAAACTGGTCCAGCCACTATGGAGAACAGTGTGGAGATTCCTTAAAAAACTGGAAATAGAACTGCCTTATGACGCAGCAATCCCACTGCTGGGCATACACACTGAGGAAACCAGAATTGAAAGAGACATGTGTATCCCAATGTTCATCACAGCACTATTTTACAATAGCTAGGACATGGAAGCAACCAAGATATTCATTGGCAGACTAATGGATAAGAAAGCTGTGGTACATATACACAACGGAATATTCAGTTCAGTTCAGTTCAGCTGCTCATCATGTCCAACTCTTTGCGACCCCACGAATCTCAACTTCTGGAGTTCACTCAAACTCGCCTCCATTGAGTCGGTGATGCCATCCAGCCATCTCATCCTCTGTCATCCCTTTCTCCTCCTGCCCCCAACCCATCCCAGCATCAGAGTCTTTTCCAATGAGTCAACTCTTCACATGAGGTGGCCAAAGTACTGAAGCTTCAGCTTTAGCATCATTCCTTCCAAAGAACACCCAGGGCTGATCACCTTCAGATTGGACTGGTTGAATCTCCTTCCAGTCCAAGGGACTCTCATGAGTCTTCTCCAACACCACAGTTTAAAAGCATCAATTCTTTGGCACTCAGCTTTCTCTATATTCCAACTCTCACATCCATACATGACCACTGGAAAAACCATAGAATGACTAGACGGACCTTTGTTGGCAAAGTAGTGTCTCTGCTTTTCAATATGCTATCTAGTTTGGTCATAACTTTTCTTCCAAGGAATAAGTGTCTTTTAATTTCAGCTATTAAAAATAATGCATTTGAATCAGTTCTAATGAGGTGGATGAAATTGGAGACTATTATACAGAACAAAGTAAGTCAGAAAGAAAAACACCAATACAGTATATTAACACATACATATGGAATTTAGAAAGATGGTAATGATGGTCCTATATGCGAGACAGCAAAAGAGACACAGATGTAAGGAACAGACTTTGGACTCTGTGGGAGAAGTCAAGGGTGGGATAATTTGAGAGAATAACATTGAAACATGTATATTATCATATGTGAAATAGATCACCAGCCCAGGTTCAATGCATGAGACAGGGTGCTCAGGGCTAGTGTACTGGGATGACCCTGAGGGTTGGGGATGGGATGGGGATGGAGGTGGTAGGGAGGGTCAGGATGGGGAACACATGTACACACATGGCTGATTCATGTGAATGTATAGCAAAAACCACCACAGTATTGTAATTAGCCTCCAATTAAAAAAAAAGTGGTTAAAAAAATTTCCTATTGATATACATGCACTACTATATAAAATGATAACTAATAAGGACCTAATCTGTAGCACAGAGTTCTACTCAATACACTGTAATTACCTACATGGGAAAAGAATCTTAAAAGAAGGGGATATATGTATATATATAACTTATTCACTTTGCTGTACACCTGAAACTACCACAACATTGTAAATCAACTAGATTCCAATAACATTTTTTAAAAAAGAATGAAAAAAAATGCAGTAAAATTGAACAGACATTTCTCCAAAGAAGACATACAAATGTCCAATAAACACAGGAAGAAATGCTCAACATTGTTCATTATGAGAGAAATGCAAATTGAAATAAAATGAGGTATCATGTCACATCTGTCAAAATCACCATCATCAAAAAGCTATAAACAATAAATGCTGGAGAGGATGTACAAAAAAGGGAATCCTCTTGCACAATGGGTTGTAATGTGCATGCATTATAAGTTGCTTCAGTTTTGTCTCTTTGTGACCTTATGGACTATAGCCTGCCATGCTCCTCTGCCCATGGGATTCTCCAGGCAAGAATACTGGGGTGGGTTGCCATGTCCTCCTCCAGGGGATCTTCCCAACCCAGGGATTAAACTCACTTCTCTTTTGTATTGGCATGCAGGTTTTTTATCACTAGCACCATCTGGGAAGCTCAAAACTACCATATGGCCCAGCAATCTCACTACTGAACCTATAACCTTGTTGTTTAGTCACTAAGTCATATCTGACTTTTCATGACCTCATGGACTGCAGCATGCCAGGCCTCCCTGTCCCTCATCACCTCCCAGAGTTTGCCCAAGTTAATATCCATTGCATGCCAACCAACCATCTCATCTTCTGTCACCCTATTCTCCTTCTGCATTTAATCTTTCTCAGGGTCTTTTCCAATGAGTTAGCTGTTCACTTCAGGTGGTCAAACTCTTGGAGCTTCAACTTTAGCATCAGTCCTTCCAATGAGTATTCAGGGTTTCCTTTAACATTAAGGAAATATTTAACATTTTCTTTAACATGGTTTGATATCCTTGTGGTCTAAGGGACTCTTAGAGTCTTCTTCAGCATCATAGCTCAAAAGAATCAACTCTTTGGTGCCCTGCCTTCTTTATGGTCCAACTGTCCCAACCATATGTACCTACTGGAAAGACCATAACCTTGACATATGGACCTTTGATAGCAAATGATGTCTTTGCTTTTTAATACACTGTCTAGATTTGTCATAGTTTTCCTGCCAAGAAGCAATCCTCTTCTAATTTCACGGCTGCAGTTCAAAAAGTCACATGTACCCTCAATGTTCATTGCTGTACTATGTACAATTTACAGTAGCTAAGACATGGTAGCAAACTAGATTTCCATCAACAGATAAGTGGATAAAGAAGTTGGAGTACATGTATAAATGACATATTATTCAGACATAAAAAGGAGTGAATGTGAGTTTGTTCTTTGACTTACTTCACTCTGTATAATAGGCTCT
>SJXQ01002330.1:15317-43899 GCA_006408695.1 Aepyceros melampus
ATATATATATATATATATATATAATAGAAAAATGTTACTGACAAACCAACTTGTAGGGCAGGAATAGAGACACAGATACAGAGAACATACTTGTGGACATAGCAGGGAAAGGAGAGGATGGGCAAAATTAAGACAGGAGCATTGAAACATATATATTATTATATGTAAAATAGGTAGCTGGAGTTTCTGTATAACAGAGAGAGATCAACCCAGTCATCTGTAATAACCTAGAAGGGTGTGATGAGGTGAGGTGTGGAAGGAAAGTTCATGAGGGAGGAGACATATGTATACTTAAGCCTGATTTCTGTTGTTGTATGGCAGAACAGTTAAAAATTAAATTGAAAATGAAACATCATGTTCCCTGATTTCAAACTATATACTACAAACCTATAGTATCCAAATCAATATAGTACTTGTATAAAAACAGACACATAGGTCAATGGAACAGAACAGAGAACTCAAAATAACTCACACTTTTATGGAAAGTTAATCTATAATAAAAAGGTGAGAATTTACAATGAGGAAGAGATAGTCTCTTCAAACAATGGTGCTAGGAAAACTGGATAGCTATATGTAAATGAATTGGTCTGTACTACCTTCTCACACCATATACAAAAATAAATGCAAAGTGGATTAAAGACTTTAGTATAAGACCCCAAACCTTAACACTTCTACAAAAAAATATAGGCAGTATGTCTTTTACAGTGATCTTAGTAGTATCTATTTTTTATATGCCTCCTCAGGCAAGAGAAAAATAAAAATAGGAAAATAAACATATAAACATAGGGAAAATAAACATATAAAAGCTACATCAACTATAAAGTTTTGCACAGTGAAAACAATCAACAAAACATAGAGATGGCCTGTTGAGTGGGAGAAGATATTGTTGGACCATGTAAATGATAAGAGACTAATATCCACACTATACAAAGAACTTATACAACTCAACATCAAACAATTCAATTTTTAAAAAATGGGAAGAGGACCTAAATGGGCATTTTTACAAAGAAGGTACACAGATGCTAACAGGTACATAAAAAGATATTCAAAGCCATTAATCATCAGGGAAACGTAAATCAAAACCACAATGAGATATCGATTTACACCTCTTATAATGGCTATTATCAAGAAGACAACATATAACAAGATATTAGAAGATGTATAACAAAGATGAAGAAGTTCTATACAGTCAGCAAAAACAAGACTGGAAACTGACTATAGTACAGACCATGAACTTCTTATTGTCAAATTCAGATTTAAATTGAAGAAAGTAGGGAAAACCACTAGATAATTCAGGTATGATCTAAATCAAAACTCTAATGATTATACAGTGAAAGTGAGAAGCAGATTCAAGGAATTAGATCTGATAGAGTGCCTGAAGAACTATATTTGGAGGTTTGTGACATTGTACAGGAGTCAGGGATCAAGACCATTCCCAAGGAAAAGAAATGGAAAAAGGCAAAATGGTTGTCTGAGGAGGCTTCAGAAATAGCTGTGAAAAGAAGGGAAGTGAAAAGCAAAGGAGAAAAGGAAAGATATAAGCATCTGAATGCAGAGTTCCAAAGAATACCAAAAAAAGGTAAGAAAGCCTTCCTCAGTGATCAATGCAAAGAAATAGAGGAAAACAATAGAATGGTAAAGACTAGAGATCTCTTCAAGAAAATTAGAGATCCCAAGGGAACATTTCAGGCAAAGATGGGCACAATAAAGAACAGAAATGGTATGGACCTAACAGAAGCAGAAGATATTAAGAACAGGTGGCAAGAATACACACAAGAACTATACTAAAAAGATCTTCATGACCCAGATAATCACAATGGTGTGATCACCAACCTCAAGCCAGACATCCTGGAATGGGAAATCAAGTGGACCTTAGGAAGCATCACTATGAACAAAGCTAATGGAGGTGATGGAATTCCAGTTGAGCTACTTCAAATCCTGGAAGATGATTCTGTGAAAGTGCTGTACTCAATATGCCAGCAAATCTGAAAAGCTCAGCAGTGGCCACAGAACTGGTAAAGTTCAGTTTTTATTCCAATCCCAAGAAAGGAAAATGCCAAAGAGTGCTCAAAATACCGCACAATTGCACTCATCTCACATGCTAGTAAAGTAATGCTCAAAATTCTCCAAGCCAGGCTTCAGCAATACATGAACCATAAAAACTAAAAACTCAGATGTTCGAGCTGGATTTAGAAAAGGCAAAAAAAAAAAAAAAAAAAGAAAGAAAGATCAAATTGCCAACATCCACCGGATCATCAAAAAAGCAAGAGAGCTCCAGAAAAACATCTATTTCTGCTTTATTGGCTATGCCACAGCCTTTGACTATGTGAACCACAGAAAACTCTGGAAAATTCTTAAAGAAATGGGAGTACCAAACCACCTGACCTGCCTCCTGAGAAATCTGTATGCAGGTCAGGAAGGAACAGTTAGAACTGGACATGGAACAACAGACTGGTTCCAAATAGGAAAAGGAGTACATCAAGGCTGCATATTGTCATGCTGTTTATTTAATTTATATGCAGAGGACATCATGAGAAACACTGGGCTGGATAAAGCACAAGCTGGAATCAAGACTGGAGGAGAAATATCAATAATCTCAGATATGCAGATGACACCACCTTTATGTCAGAAAGCAAAGAACTAAAAAGCCTCTTGATGAAAGTGAAAGAGGAGAGTGAAAAAGGTGGCTTCAAACTCAACATTCAGAAAACTAAGATGATGGCATCTGGTCCCATCACTTCATGGCAAACTGATGGGGAAACAGTGGAAAAAGTGACAGACTTTATTTTTTGGGCTCCAAAATCACTGCAGGTGGTGACTGTAGCCATGACATTAAAAGATGTTTACTCCTTGAAAGAAAAGTTATAACAAATCTAGACATCATACTAAAAAGCAGAGACATTACTTTGTCAACAAAGGTCTGTATAGACAAGGCTATGGTATTTCCTGTAGTCATATATGGATGTGAGAGTTGGACTGTAAAGAAAGCTGAGCGCTAAAGAATCGATGCTTTTGAACTGTGGCGTTGGAGAAGACTCTTGAGAGTCCCTTGGATTGCAAGAAGATCAACCAGTCAATCCTAAAGGAAATCGGTCCTGAATATTCATTTGAAGGACTGATGTTGAAGCTGAAACTCCAATACTTTAGCCACCTGATGCGAAGAACTGACATATTTGAAAAGACCCTGATGCCAGGAGATTGAAGGTGGGAGGAGGAGGGGATGACAGAGAATGAGATGGTTGAATGGTATCACCGACTCAATGGAAATGAGTTTGAGTAAACTCTGTAAGTTGGTGATGGATGGGAGGGCTGGCATGTTGCAATCCATGGTGTCTCAAAGAGTTGGGTACAACTGAGTGACTGAATTTAACTGAATGTGTGTTGGCAAAGATGTACAGAAAGAGAAATCCTCATGTACTATTGGTGGAAATTTAAATGGGTGCTAGCAGCCACTTTGGAAAATAGTATGGAGATTCCTCACAAAATTCAAAATACAGATAAAATATGATTCACCAACTCTGGATATTTATCCAAAAAAAAAAAAAGAAAGAAAAAACTAATTTGAAAAAGTATATGCACCCTTATGTGAGTTGCAGAATTACTTACAACAACCAAGATACAGATGCAACGTAAATGCCCATTAATAGATAAATGTATAAAGAACAAGTGGTATGTATCTGAAATAGAATATTATTTAGCCATGGAAAAGAATGAAATCTTGCCATTTCTGAAGACATGGAGGTATGTAGAGCATATTATGCTCTGTGAAATAAGTCAGACAGAGAAATACAAATGGCATAATATGTCAATTACATATGGCATCTGAAAAAAATAAACATAACTGAAAAATAGTCACAAATACAGAGAACAAATAGGGCAGGATGATGGTAAGAGGAAATAAATAGGTGAAGGATACTAAGGTACAAACTTTCAGTTACAAACTAAATGAATCACAGGTATGAAATTCACAATGTGGGGAATACAGTCAGTAATTATATAATACCTTTGTATAGTGACAGATGGTAATTAGACTTTAATGGTGGTCACTTTTTAATGTATAGAAATATGAAATCACTATGTTTTTTGTTTTTGCTTTTTTTTTAAATTAGGAACTAACATAATGTTGTAGTTTAATGATAGCTCAAAAGCAAGCAAACAAACTCATACAAAAAGGAATCAGATTTGTGGCCACCAGAGGCTGGGGGTGGGTGGAAGGGAATTGCATTAAGGTAGTTAAAAGGTATAAATATCTATTTATATGATAAATAAGTAATAGGGATATAATGTACAATATGATAAATATTACTAATACTGTTTTACATATGAAAGTTGTAGAAGAAATCTTGAGTCCTCACACAAGGAAAAGAACCTTTTTGTCTTTTTAAAATTTTGTTTTATTGTGAGATGATGGATATGCTTATTGTGGCAATCATTTCATGATATACACATCAAATAATTATGTTGTATACCTTAAAATTACACACTGCTATATGTCAATTGCATCTCAACAGAACTATAAGAAAAAATGAGACAACAAATGCAGGAAAAGATGGGAAAAGAAGATGTGAATGTGGAAACATGTGGAAAATAGTATGGAGGAATATGAAAAACTAAAAAATAGAACTAACATATATGATCCAGTAATTTCATTTCTGGGAATATATCCAAAGGGAAAGAAAACACTAACTGAAAAAGAAATATGTACTCCATGATCATAGTACCATTGTTTACTATAAGCATGACATGGATGTAACCTAAATGCCCATGAATGAATGAATAGATAAAGTATTTGTAGTACACAATGGAATATTATTTATCCCTAAACAACAGAGAATTTCTGCCATTTACAACAATATGAATAGATTTTTCATTATGCTACATGAAATGCCAGGCATAGAAAGACAAATACTGTAGGATCTCACTTATATGTGATATTAAAAAAAAAAAAAAACACTCAAGATAAAGAGATCAGACCTGCTATTACCAGAGGTGGAGAGTAAGGGAAGGGATAATCAGAGAAAGGTGTTCAGAAAGTACAAATTTTGAGTTATAAGATAAATAAATATTAGAAATGTAATGTACAACTTCATGACCATAATTAGTACTACAGTGATATATAAGAATGTTGTTCAAATAGCCAATCCTAAGAGTTCTCATCACAAGAAAATTTTTTCTTTTGTTTTCTTCTTTCTTTTTATTGCATCTATATGAAAAAAAATCACTGTTAGCTGAGTATTGTTGTAATTATTTAATAATAAATGTAAATAAAGCTGTCATGCTGTACACCCTAAATTTATACAAGGATGTATTATTTCTCAGTAAAACTGGAAAAAATACAAAAATATAAGAAACAATTATTTTTAAACATTGGACAAGGCCTCACAGCATCCCTGAGACTAGGAAAACAATAATGTAAGCCCTACAATTGCCCTAGCATGCTGCAGGAAAAGAGTCTTCAATATATAATACAGAAGGCAAGAATCCAAACAGTCTGATATTCTCACTCAGTTGAGGTGACAGGGCAGAGGATTTAAGGAGGCCAAAGTGAAGAGGCCTAAGAGATCAATGCAAAGAAATAGAGGGAAATAATAGAATGGGAAACACTAGAGATATCTTCAAGAAAATTAGAGATCCCAAGGGAATATTTCATGCAAAGATGGGCCCAATAAAGGACAGAAACGGTATGGATCTAACAGAAGCAGAAGATATTAAGAACAGATGGCAAGAATACATAGAACTATACAAAAAAAAAAAAAAAACTTCATGACCCAGATAACCACAATGGTGTGATCACTCACCTAAAGCCAGACATCTTGGAATGTGAAGTCAAGTGGGCCTAAGAAACATCACTATGAAAAAAGCTAGTGGAGGTGATGGAATTCCAGTTGAGCTATTTCAAATCCTAAAAGATGATGCTGTTAAAGTGCTGCACTAAATATGACAACAAATTTGGAAAACTCATCAGTGGCCATGAGACTGGAAAAGATCAGTTTTTTTTCCAATCCTAAAGAAAGGCAATGCCAAAGAATGTTCAAACTACTCTACAATTGCACTCGGCTCACACACTAGCAAAGTGATGCTCAAAATTCTCAAAGCCAGGCTTCAACAGTATGTGAACTGAGAACTTCCAGAGTTCAAGCTGGATTTAGAAAAGGCAGAGCAACCAGTGATCAAACTGCCAACATTGGTTGGATCATAGAAAAAGCAAGAGATTTCCAGAAAAACATCTACTTCTGCTTTATTGACTACACCAAAGCTTTTGACTATATGGGTCACAACAAACTTTAGAAACTTCTTAAAGAGATGGAAATCCCAGACCACCTTACCTGCCTCCTGAGAAATCTGTATGCCAGTCAAGAAGCAATAGTTAGAACCAAAAATTGAACAACAGACAGGTTTCAAATTGGAAAAGGAGTACATCAACACTATACATTGTTAACCTGCTTATTTAACTTGTATGCAGAATACATCATGTGAAGTGCTGGGCTAGATGAAGCACAATCTGGAATCAAGATTTCCGGGAGAGATATTAATAACCTAGGATATTCAGTTGACACCACCCTTATAGCAGAAAGTTAAGAGGAACTAAAGAGCCTCTTGATGAAAGTGAAAGAAGAGAGTGGAAAAGCTTGGTTAAAACTCAGCATTCAAAAAACAAAGATCTGGTCCCATCACTTCATGTCGGATAAATGGGGAAACAATAGAAACAGTTCCAGACATAATTTTTGAGGGGCTCCAAAATCACTGCAGATTGTGACTGAAGCCATAAAATTAAAGGGGTCTTACTCCTTGGAAGAAAAGCAATGACCAAGCTAGATAGCATATTAAAAAGCAGAGGCATTACTTTGCCAACAAACATCCATCCAGTCAAAGCTATTGTTTTTACAGTAGTCATGTATGGATATTAGACCATAAAGAAAGCTGAGCACTGAAGAATTGATGGTCTTGAACTGTGGTGTTGCAGAAGACTCTTGAGAGTCCTTGGATTGCAAGGAGATCAAACCAGTCAATCATAAAAGAAATCAGTCTTGAATATTCATTGGAAGGACTGTTGCTGAAGCTGAAGATCAATATTTTGGCCACCTGTTGTGAAGAACTGACTCATTGGTAAAGACCCTGATGCTGGGAAAGATTGAAGGCAGGAGAAGGGGACACAGAGGATGGATTTCATCACTGACTCAATGGTCATGAGTTTGAGCAAGCTCCAGGAATGGATCATGGACAGGGAAGCCTGGTGTTCAGCAGTCCATGAGGTCACAAAGAATCGGACACTACTGAGCAACTGAACAGAAATTGTTATAAAGGGCATAGCACTAGTGAGGAAAAGTCTGCAGAGAGTGAGAGCTCTGGAGATCTTCAGAGTCCTCTCCCATCTTCGACTGAATTCTGATCATGTGTATGAAGAAACTACCATCAGATTATTAGAAATGAGTGAGCATAACAATTCTTGATGCTTAAACAGGGTTGTAAAGAGTTCACATTTCCAAAAACCAAAGTCAAGAAATCTCTTAATGAGTAGGACATCAGAGTATTCAAAAGTATATTACCTCAAAACACAGGACAAATCAGCCCTAAATCAAAATATTTTTGTAGCTCTCATATCATCTAAAAATTTTTAAAAGCAAACCTTGAAATGATCATACTGTTTCCAAATATCTTAATTATATTGGAGATCTAAGCTTTTTTAAAAATGGGAAAAAAAATCAGCATCCAACAATGTAAAATTTGCAATGTCGTATCAAATCAAGAGGTACCAGGCATGCAAAAAAGCAGGAAAATACAACCCATAATGAGGAGAAAAATCGATCAACAGAAACAGTTGCCAAAATAACACAGATAGTAGACAAGGATATTAAAACAATTATTGGTAAATGCACCTACATGTTCACTGCTTACCCACAAGGTCACAAATATATTCTCTTTGTTAACCCCCTAGGGATGGACTTTGTGTATATTTATAACAGAAATCAAGATTCAAACATTTATTTTTTACTATACGGCTATCCAATTGGCCAAGAATCATTAATGGACAAAGAACATCTCTGCCACAAACGAAGTTTTCTCATATGAATGTCTCCTTTTGGTCTATTCTATTTTGTTAGTCTATTTGTCTAAATCCCCAGAACTGTCTTATATTAAGAACTTTTCAAGGAAAAGTGATACTTTGGTTTCTTTCACATGTTCCCTGGTTGCCAATGTATAGATCCACAGAATAGACCAAGCAGATAATTACCTGTCTCTTTTTCTGCAACTTGGCTTAGACTCATGGGAAACTGGGTAATATCTGTCATGGCTGACTCATATCTATAGGAGACAATGAGGAAAAATAATTTTTGCCTTCTTTCAAACAGTGATGTAACTTTGCTGAAAGGTCATTTCTCAAAACTTGGTCTGCTTGTACTAGAGTTCTCAGACATTAACCAAAGAATGAGATGCCTGTTACTCTTTCATTGCTGCTGCTGCTAAGTCGCTTCAGTCGTGTCTGACTCTGTGTGACCCCAAAGATGGCAGCCCACCAGGCTCCTCTGTCCCTGGGATTCTCCAGTCAAGAATACTAGAGTGGGTTGCCATTTCCTTCTCCAATGCATGCACACATGCTAAGTCACTTCAGTCGTGTCCGATTCTGTGTGACCCCCATGGACAGCAGCCCAGCAGGCTCCTCTGGCCACGGGATGCCTAAAACATTTTGCCCTCAGCACTGAACCACCTTTAAAATAATGTTTGCATTCAGTTCAGTTGAGTTCAGTCACTCAGTCATGTCCGACTCTTCACGACCCCATGAATCGCAGCATGCGAGGCCTCCCTGTCCATCACCAACTCCCGGAGTTCACTCAGTCTCACATCCATCGAGTCAGTGATGCCATTCAGCCATCTCATCCTCTGTCGTCCCCTTTTCCTCCTGCCCCCAATCCCTTCCAGCATCAGAGTCTTTTCCAATGAGTCAACTCTTCGCATGAGGTGGCCAAAGTACTGGAGTTTCAGCTTTAGCATCATTCCTTCCAAAGAAATCCCAGGACTGATCTCCTTTAAGATGGACTGGTTGGATCTTTTTGCAGTCCAAGGGACTCTCAAGAGTCTTCTCCAACACCACAGTTCAAAAGCATCAATTCTTCGGTGCTCAGCCTTCTTCACAGTCCAACTCTCACATCCATACATGACCACAGGAAAAACCATAGCCTTGACTAGACGGACCTTTGTGACAAAGTAATGTCTCTGCTTTTGAATATACTGTCTAGGTTGATCATAACTTTTCTTCCAAGGAGTAAGCATATTTTAATTTCATGGCTGCAGTCACCATCTGCAGTGATTTTGGAGCCCAGAAAAATAAAGTCTGATACTGTTTCCACTCTTTCCCCATCTATTTCCCATGAAGTGATGGGACCGGATGCCATGATCTTCGTTTTCTGAATGTTGAGCTTTAAGCCAACTTTTCCACTCTCCTCTTTCACTTTCATCAAGAGGCTTTTTAGTTCCTCTTCCCTTTCTGCCATAAGGGTGGTGTCATCTGCATATCTGAGGTTATTGATATTTCTCCTGGCAATCTTAGCTCCTGTATAACTCAATTACATTTGTGAAGACTCATTTCAGCATTGGATACTTTTTATATGGCTCGTACCTAAACTCCTTCATTGGAGAGACTTGGTGGCATTCTTCTCTATCTCCACTAGGGGTCAGAATGCGCCTAAATTTTTTATGCAACTGAGGTTTCAAAATAACCATACCATTTTCATACGTTTTGACTATAGTTTGTAGTTTTCAGCTGTACAGTGATTCTTGTGAACCACAGACAAGGTCAACAAATGTTTGGTTAAGCAATATGTGCAGAGATATGTGTAGGGAGGAAGATCTCTGTTTTCATAACTCCACACACTGTCCTTGGCCCTGAAACACTCAATCTGTGTAGAGTGCACATCTTATTTGTATCCTCTTTCAAACAAAGTCCTTGGTGGTTATTAGCATGTAAGCTTCTCTCAGTTCACATCAGTACCTACATAATACACTCACATATTGAAATATAAAACATATTTTATATAATGAAAACATTAGCATAGTCTATAAACAAAATACCGTGTTGTGTTGTGTCATTAATTTTATGGAAATTTTAACATTTTTTCATTTATTTTTTGGATTATTTTCCCATTCCCTAATTATTTTCTCTGTAACATGGTTTTTATGAAGCTTCAAAGCAGAATGCTAATGATGAAATCAACTCCTCCCTAATTAAGAGTAAACTACATACGAGTAGTTAAAGAAAGCTAAAATCAGCAAAATGATAGATATTTGATGTGTTATTATTCAAATGTTGTGACCCTCTTCAAATATGTTTTCTTAACATCCTTTTAGTAGAGTTTTATTAATGTTTGCTGCAGGACTTGTCCTCTCCTCTCCTTCACCAATCTCAGGCTTATTGAGCTATAATTGACACATCACACTGTGTAAATTTAAGGTGCACAGCATGATAATTCAACACACATATTTATTGTGAAATTATTCCCAAAATAAGGTCAGTTAATATATCCATTACCTCAAATAATCACATTTTTGGTAATGAAAACATTTAAGAAAATCTCTTAGCAACTTTCAAGTATAATGCAGTGTTATTAACTACAATCACCTGCAGAATTTATTCATCTTTTAACTAGAAGTTTATAACATTTGACCAACATCTCTTAAATTCCTACAACCTCCAGCCCCTAAAAGATGGTGCTGTGAATGTGCTGCACTAAATATGCCAGCAAATGGCCACAGGACTGGAAAAGGTCAGTTTTCATTCCAGTCCCAAAGAAAGGCATTGCTAAAGAATGCTCAAACTACCACATAATTGCACTCATATCACATGCTAGTAAAGTAACGCTCAAAATTCTTCAAGCCAGGCTTCAGCAATATGTGAACTGGGAACTTCCAGATGTTCAAGCTGGTTTTAGAAAAGGCAGAGGAGCCAGAGATCATGCTGTGGCTCATGGGGTCACAAAGAGTTGGACACGACTAAGCAACTGAACTGAACTGAACTGAACCATCCCCTGGAAAACTGACTCTATTTTGTCTCTATGAATTTGAGTTACATTTTTCTTTAGCATATTCCACATAAAAGTGAGATCTTATGGTATTTGTTTTTCATTGTATGACTTACTTCACTCATCAATAATGCCCTCAGGTTCCATTATGTTATCAAAAATGTCAGGATTTCCTACATGTTATGCCTGAATAATATTCCATTGCATATATGCAATGGAGTACTATCTATGCAATGGGATATTATTCAGGAATTATATATATGTAATGTGTGTGTGTGTGTGTATATATATATACATATATATACATATATATGTATATATATCTCACATATATATACCACATTTCCTTTGTTTATTGATTCATGGATGAACTTAGGCTGTTTCTGTGTCTTGTCTATGCTGAATAACTGCAATGAACTTGGGGTGCAAATAGCACTTTTAAATGGTGATTTCACTTCCTTTGGATATATACTCAGAAGTGGGAATTGTTGTATGATATGCCAGGTCTATTTTTAATATTTTGAGAATTCGCCATACTGTTTTCCATAGTAGTTGCATCCACATTCTTATCAAAAGTGCACCAGGGTTCCCTTTTCTCCATATTCTTGCCAATACGTATTTTCTCATTATTTTGATAATAGCCATTCTAACAGGTTTGAGGTGGTATCTCATTATGGTTTTGATTTGCATTTTCCCATTTATTATGGATGTTGAACATCTTTTCATATGACTGTTGGCCACTTATAAGCTTTCTTAGGGAAAACTGTCTATTCAGAAACATTGCTCATTTTTAATTGGATTATTTGCGGGTGTCATTTATTCATAGGAGTTTCTTACGTATTTTGGATATTAACCTTATAACAGATATATATCTATTTATAAGTACTGTCTGTTCTTTAAATTACTTTTAATTTTTTGATTGTTTTGCTGTACAGAAACATCTTAGCATGATGTAGTCCCATTTGTTAACTTTTACTTTGATTGCTTCTGCTATTGGTGTCAAATTAAAAAATAAAATACTTGTCAAAATCAATACCAAGGAGCTCTTCCCCTGAGTTGTCTTCTAGGAATTTTATGGCTTCAGTGAAGTTCAGTTCAGTCACTCAGTTGTGTTTGACTCTTTGAGACCCCATGAACTGCAGCCTGCCAGGCCTCCCTATCCATCACCAAATTACAGAGTCTACCCAAACGCATGTCTATTGAGTCGGTGATTTCATCCAGCCATCTCACTCTCTGTTGTTCCCTTCTCCTCCTGCCCTCAATCTTTCCCAGCATCAGGGTCTTTTCAAATGAGTCAGCTCTTCACATCAGGTGGCCAAAGTATTGGAGTTTCAGCTTCAACATCAGTTTCTCCAATGAACACCCAGGACTGGTCTCCTTTAGGATGGACTAGTTGGATCTCCTTGCAGTCCAAGGGACTCTCAAGAGTCTTCTCCAGCACCACAGTTCAAAAGCATCAATTCTTCGGCACTCAGCTTTCTTTATAGTCCAACTCTCACATCCATACATGACTACTGGAACTACCATAGCCTTGACTATACGGACCTTTGTTGACAAAGTAATGTCTTTGCTTTTTAATATGCTGTGTAGTTTGTCATAACTTTTCTTCCAAGGAGTAAGCGTCTTTTAATTTCATGGCTGCAGTCACCATCTTCAGTGATTTTGGAGCCCCCCCCAAAAAAATTCTGACACTGTTTCCACTGTTTCCCCATCTATTTGGCATGAAGTGATGGGACCAGATGCCATGATCTTAGTTTTCTGAATGTTGAGCTTTAAGCCAATTTTTTCACTCTCCTCTTTCACTTTCATCAAGAGGCTCTTCAGTTCTTCCGGCCTTACACTTCAGTCTTCAATCTATTTCAAGCTAATTTTTTCAGTGGTGCATGATAGGGTTGCTGTTTCTTTCTTTTCCATGTGGATATTCAATTTTCCCAACATTATTCATTGTAAACTATCTTTTCCCTGTTGAGCATTTTTGGCTCCCTAGTAAGTATTAGTTGACCATAAATGCATTGGTATATTTCTTGATTCTTTTCTTTTTCTGTTTTATTGGTCTGTTTCTGCTTTTATACCAGTACCATACTGTACAATACTAATGCATATGTAATGCAGTTTGAAATCACAAAGTATGATACCTCCAGCTTTACTATTCTCTTTAAAGATGGCTTTAGCTATTTGAGATCTTTTGAGATTTCATACAAATTTTCGTATTGTTTTATTCTATTTCTGTTTACTATTGGACTTTGATAAAAAGCAAAACAAATCTATAAATGTCTTTAGTCAGTATAGACATTTTAACAATATTTAAGTCTGATTCATGAGTGTAGGAAACCTCTGCATTTATTTGCATCTTTTTCAATTTATTTCATCAATGTCTCCATAGGTTTCAGTGCATAGATGTGCCACTCCCTTCATAATATTTATTATTATGTATTTTATTCTTGCCAGGGTCCAGCCCCGGTGGATCTAGGGAAATTCGAAGCAGGGACGGCATGGCGTCTTAGAAATAATTATTTATTTAGATATATAAGATCAGGAAATAATAGTATAGTAGGAAAATTTAGTGGAGAAAAGAGGCTGAATAACTTGGTTTACATGGAAAGCCAATAAAGTTCCGACAAGGAGCTTGCACCATCTACGTGGGGCCACCAGTGCCTGCTTGAATCTCTAAGGGTGCCCTGCCCTGGGCTCCCTTTTGCACGGAACTTAAAAGCCAGGGCAAGTAAGTAGACATGGTGAGCCTCCACGCCCCAGATGATAATTCAGCCTGAAATCAGAGTAGGAGACATGGGGAAAAACCAGTCTTTCCAATAACTGGCTCCAGCCCCTATTGTCCTTCAAGGCCTTTTATACTTTTTTTTTTTTTTTTGGATTGTACACAGAGATCAATGGGTAATATAAAGTTATGTAGCATCAGCAGCCCAGACTCATCAAAATCAAGCTTTTCTCTCTGCATACCTAGTTGGATACACAAGTCTTAGGTGATTTACATCATCTTCTGGCCAAAAGGGCCAATTAACATTTTATAGCTCTTTTTTGATAAGAGTTTGTTAACCAGAAGACTCATTTGTGTTAAAAGTGTTGTTCTTTCCAAAGTCTGGTGCCATTCTCAGAAAGCACTAAATAAAGTTACATTCTTACATAGCAAAGATACAGCAATTTGTAACAAGTAAAAGGAGTACAGTGATTTATAACAAAAGAAAAGTAACTCAAAAGTCTAGTGCTGCTAACATCAAAACTACTATATATCTTTTTTCATATCCCATTTACATTGATTAACATCCTCCCAGATGCCTAAAAGATAAAGAATAAGGAGGTCTGGCAGCAATCATTGAGTCAACAGTGAAATCCTGTCACCAATATGTTTTTGAAAAGGCTCTGTAACTTTAAGATACTTAAGCTTTGTGCCCCTCGCAGTTGGGGGCCGTAAGCAATTCAGCAGGTTCCCTAACAGGGAATCTGTTGGGCAAATTAGAGCGTTTAAGTTAGAGTGTTATCAGAGGGGTTTGAGCTGAAACACTCCTTTCAAAAGCAGAAGACTAAAGCCCTGAGTTGACTTTTTCCAGAGAATGTCAGAAGAGTGGAAAAGCAGGCAGATTCTTATTTTGGGGGTACATGCTCAGGAAATACCAGGGGGAAACCCTGAAACTCGAATTGCCTTGCCCATCGAGGTCTTTTGCTGCAAGACGTTGTCACGGGTGGGATTCCTCACACTGGCTCCTGACATACTGTGGTGTTGGAGAAGATTCTTGAGAGTCCCTTGGACTGCAAGGAGATCCAACCAGTCCATTCTGAAGGAGATCAGCCCTGGGATTTCTTTGGAGGGAATGATGCTGAAGCTGAAACTCCAGTACTTTGGCCACCTCATGCGAAAAGTTGATTCATTGGAAAAGACTTTGATACTGGGAGGGACTGGGGACAGGAGAAGAAGGGGACGACAGAGGATGAGATGGCTGGATGGCATCACTGACTCGATGGACATGAATCTGCATGAACTCCAGGAGTTGGTGATGGACAGGGAGGCCTGGAGTGCTGAGATTCATGGGGTTGCAAAGAGTCGGCCACGACTGAGCGACTGAACTGAATTGAACTGATTTTATTGTTTTGGGGGCTATTGTAAATATAATTACTATTTCTCTTTCAGATATTTGTTAGTGTGCAGAAAAGCAAATCATTTTGCATGTTGATCTTGTATTCTGAAACATTACTGAGTTTGTTTATTCTAACAGTTTTGGAGTTGGTATCTTTGTGGTTTTTGATACATAAGATCATATCATCTGAGATCTGATCAGAGATAATTTTACATCTTTCTTTCAGTATTTGGTGTCTTTTATTTGTTTGTTTGTTTGTTTTTCCTTACCTAATGGCTCTGGTTAAGACTTCCAATACTATGCAGAATAGGAGTGGTGAGAGCAAGCATTTTTCTCTTGTTCCTAATTTTAAAGGGAAAGCATTTATCCTTTCAACATTATGATGTAAGCTGTGACTTTACCATATATAGCCCTTATTATGTTGAGATATGTTCCTTCCATAGCCATATTGAGAGCTTGTATCAAAAAAAAGATGTTGAATTCTGTCAAATTATTTTTACATCTATTAATATGATCATAAAATTTTTATCCTTTATTCTATTAATGTGGTTTACTATATTCAGTGATTTGCATATATTGAACTTTTTTAAATCCCAGGGATAAATCTTACTTTTTCATGGGGTATGATCCATTTAATGTGTTGTTGAATTCAGTTTACTAGAATTTTGTTGAGAATTTTTCATTTACATTGATCTGTTTTCTTATATTTAATATTTATTTATTTATTTGGCTACATGAAGTCTTAGTCATGGAACACAGTATCTTTGTTTTGACAGGCTTCTCTCCAGTTGTGGCACATAGATTAGCTGCCCCATGACATGTGGGATCTTAGTTCGCCAATAAAGGATCTGACATATTAAGTGCAGCACTTTTATAACATTACCTTTTAGGATTTTAAATAGCTCCACTGGAATGCTATCATCTAGTTTTGTTTGTGTAATACTTCCATGAGGCTTACATAAAGAATATTTAAACATAACAGTCTATTTTAAGTTGAAAACAACATATCTTCAATCTCATACAGAAATTGTTGCATTTTATTCTTCTCCCCTCATGTTTTATTCAATTGACATCACACTTTACATCTTTTTATATTGTGTGTGCAAGTGTGCTAAGTGACTTTAATTGTGTCTGACTCTTTATGACACTATGGACCAGAACCCATCAGGTTTCTTTGTCCATGGGATTCTCCAGGCAAGAATACTGGACTAGGCTGCCATGTCCTCCTCTAGGCCATCTTCCCAAATGAGGGATCAAACTCACACTTTTTACTTCTCCAGCATTGGCAAGCAGGTTCTTGACCACTAGTACCATCTGGGAAGCCCTTTATATTGTGCATCTACTAACAAATTATTGTAGCTATAGTTATTTTTAATATTATTGTTTTTAACATACTAGAAATAAAAATGATTTACCTACCAGCAGTACATTATTAGGGTATTGAATTTGACTATATATTACCTTCTACCAATCAGTTGAATACATTTATACTGTTAATTATTGTCCTTTCATTTTTACTTGAAGAACTGTCTTTAGTATTTCATGTGAGGTAGATTTAGTGATCCCTTCATACACTTCTATCTGCAGAAAACTATAATTTGAAAAGATGTATATACTCCAGTGTCATGGCAACACTGTTTACTATAGCCAAGATATGGAAGCAACATAAGTGTCTCCCAAGAAATGCATGGATAAAGACGATTATATGTGTGTATATATATATATATATATGTGTGTGTGTGTATATATATATATATATATACACACACACACACACACACACATATACAATGGAACATTACTCAGCCATAATAAAGAATGAAATATTGCCACTTGCAGCAACATGGATGGACCTAGGGATTATCATACTAAGTGAAATAAGTCAAGAAGAGAAAGATAAATATTAAATGAAATTGGATATATGTGAAATCTTAAAAAATAATATAAATACACTTTTCACACAACAGAAAAAGGTACAAATGTCAAGGTCCATCCATGCTGTTATAAATAGCAGGATTTTATTCCTTTTATGGTTGAGCAGTATTTCATTTTACATCTATATACTTATCTACATTTATATATATATGCAAAGATATTGTATCTTTTTCTTTGATTCATTCATTTATTTACAGATACTAGGGTTATTTCCATATCTTGGTTATTGTAAATACTGCTTTAATGAACATGAGAATGCATATATATTTACAAATTAGTGTTTTGTTTTATATAGAGAAATATTCAGTAGTAGAACACCTGGGTTGTATGGTAGTTCTATTCTTAACTGAGAAATCTTCATAGAGTTTTCCATAGTGGCTGCACCAATTTACAGTCCAACCAACAGTTTACAAGAATTCTTTTTTCTGCATTTCCTCACCAATGTTTGCTGTTATTTATTATTTTGAAAGTAGTCATTAAACAGATGTGATGTGATGTCCCATTGTGATTTTGTATTTCCCTAAAATTAGTATAATTATACAATGGAGGTGATGAATAAATTCACGGGATTAGATCTGGTAGACAGGATGCTTGAAAAACTATGAAGAGAGGTTCATAACATTGTATGGGTTACAGTGATCAAAATTATCCCAAAGAAAAACATTTGAAAGAAGGCAAAGTGGTTGTCTGAGGAGGCTTTAGCCAAGGAAAGAAGAGAAGCTAAAAAGCAAGGGAAATAGAGAAAGATATACCCAACTAAATGCAGAATTCCAGAGAACAGCAAGGAGAGATAAGAAGACCTTTTTAAATGAACAATGTAAAGAAATAGAGGGAAAAAAATAGAATGGGAAAGACTAGAAATCTCTTCAGGAACACTGGAGACATCAAGGGAATATTTCATGCAAGGGTGGACACCATAAAGGACAGAAACAGTAAGGGCCTAACAGAAGCAGAGAGATTAAAAAGAGGTGGCAAAAATATACAGAAAAGCTATACAATAAAGGTTTCAATGACCTACATAACTACGAAGGTGTGGTCACTTTCCAGAGCTTGACATTCTGGAGTTTGAAGTCAAGTGGGTCTTAGGAAGTAGTACTACAAACAAAGCTACTGAAGATAATAGAATTCCAGCTGAGCTATTTAAAATCCTAAAAGATGATGCTGTTAAAGTGCTGCACTTAATATGTCAGTGACATGCAAAACTCAGCAGTGGTCACAGGACTGGAAAAAGATCAGTTTTCATTCTAATTCCAAAGAAGAGCAGTGCCAAAGAATGTAAAAACTACTGTACAATTTCACTCACTTTGAATGTTAGTAACCTTATGCTCAAAACCTTCAAGTTAGGCTTCAGCAGTACATGAACCAAGAACTTTTAAATGTACAAATGGTGTTTAGAAAATGCCGAGGAACCAGAGATCAAGTAGCTAACATTGACTGGATCATAGAGAAAAAAAGGGGGTTGTATGCCTGTCAAGAATCAATAGTTAGAACTGGAACATGAAAAAATCAGTACAGTTCAGTTCAATCACTCAGTCGTGTCCAACTCTCTGCGACCCAATGAACTGCAGCATGCCCGGCTTCCCCGTCCATCACCAACTCCCGGGGTCCAACCAAACCCACTTGCATTGACTCGGTGATACTATCCAACCATCATATTCTCTGTCATGCCCTTATCCTCCTGCCTTCAATCTTTCCAGCATCCATCTTTTCAAATGAGTCAGCTCTTCGCATCAGGTGACCAAAGAATTGGAGTTTCAGCTCAACATCAGCTCTTACAGTAAACACCCAAGACTGATCACCTTTAGGATGGACTGGTTGGATCTCCCTGCAGTCCAAGGGACTCTCAAGAGTCTTCTCCAACACCACAGTTCAAAAGCATCAATTATTTGGCACTCAGCTTACTTTATAGTCCAACTCTCACATCCATACATGACCACTGGAAAAACCATAGCCTTGACTAGACGGACCTTTGTTGGCAAAGTAATGTCTCTGCTTTTGAATATGCTGTCTATGTTGGTCATAACTTTCCTTCCTAGGAGTAAGCTTCTTTTAATTTCATGGCTGCAACACCATCTGCAGTGGTTTCTGGAGTTCAGAAAAATAAAGTCAGCCACAGTTTCCACTGTTTCCCCATCTATTTCCCATGAAGTGATGGGATCAGATGCCATGATCTTTGTTTTCTGAATGTTGAGCTTTAAGCCAACTTTTTCACTCTCCACTTTCACTTTCGTCAAGAGCTCTTTAGTTCTTCTTCACTTTCTGTCATAAGGGTGGTGTCATCTGCATATCTGAGGTTATTTATATTTCTCCCAACAACCTTGATTCCAGTTTGTGCTTCCTCCAGCCCAGGGTTTCACATGATGTACACTGCATATAACTTAAATAAGCAGGGTGACGATGTACAGCCTTGACGTACTCCTTTTCCTATTTGCAACCAGTCTGTTGTTCCATGTCCAGTTCTAACTGTTGCTTCCTGACCTGCATACAGGCTTATCAATAGGCAGGTAAGGTGGTCTGTTATGCCCATATCTTTCAGAGTTTTCCAAAGTTTATTGTGATCCATAGAGTCAAAGGCTTTGGCACAGTCAATAAAGCAGAAGTAGATGTTTTTCTGGAACTCTCTTGCTTTTTCCATGATCCAGCGGATGTTGGCAATTTGATTTCTGGTTCCTCTGCCTTTTCTAAAACCAGCTTGAACATCTGAAGTTCACAGTTCACATATTGCTAAAGTCTGGCTTGGAGAATTTTGAGCATTACTTTACTAGTGTGTCAGATGAGTGCAATTGTGTGGTAGTGTGAACATTCTTTGGCATTGTCTTTCTTTGGGATTGGAATGAAAACTGACTTTTCCCAGTCCTGTGGCCACTGCTGAGTTTTCCAGATTTGCTGGCATATTGAGTGCAGCATTTTCACAGCATCATCTTCAGGATTTGAAATAGCTCAACTGGAATGACATCACCTCTACTAGCTTTGTTCATAGTGATGCTTCTTAAGGCCCACTTGACTTCATTTTCCAGGATGTCTGGCTCTGGGTGAGTGATCACACCATCATGATTGTCTGGGTCATGAAGATCTTTTTTGTGCAGTTCTCTGTGTATTCTTGACCCTCTTCTTAATATCTTCTTCTTCTGTTAGGTCCTTACCATTTAAATCCTTTATTGAGCCCATCTTTGCATGAAATATTCCCCTGATATCTCTAATTTTCTGAAAGACATCTCTAGTCTTTCCCATTCTATTGTTTTCCTCTATTTCTTTGCATTGATCACTGAGGAAGGCTTTCTTATCTCTCCTTGCTATTCTTTGGAACTCTGCATTCAAATGGGCATATCTTTCTTTTCTCCTTTGCTTTTCACTTCCCTTATTTTCACAGCTATTTGTAAGACCTCCCCAGACAGCCATTTTGCTTTTTTGCATTTCTTTTCCATGGGGATGGTCTTGATCCCTGTCTCCTGTACAATGTCACAAACCTCCATCCATAGTTCATCAGGCACTCTGTCTATCAGATCTAGTCCCATAAAACTATTTCTCACTTCCACTGTGTAGTCATAAAGGATCTGATTTAGGTCATACCTAAATGGTCTAGTGGTTTCTCCACTTTCTTCAATTTAAGTCTAAATTTGGCAGTAACAAGTTCATGATCTGAGCCACAGTCAGCTCCCCATTTTGTTTTTGCTTACTGTATAGAGCTTCTCCACTTTTGACTGCAAAGAATATAATCAAACTGATTTCAGAGTTTACCATCTGGTGAGGTCCATGTGTAGAATCTTGTCTTGTGTTGTTAGAAGACTATTTGCTATGCGTTCTGCCAAGAGGATGTGTTCTCTTGGCAGAATTCTATTAGTGCTTGTCCTGCTTCATTCTGTACTCCAAGGCCAAATTTGCCTGTTATTCTAGGTGTTTCTGGACCTCCTATTTTGCATTTCAGTCCCCTATAATGAAAAGGACATCATTTTTGGGTGTTAGTTCTAGAAGGTCTTGTAGGTTTCCATAGAGCTGTTCAACTTCAGCTTTTTGACCATTACTGGTCAGGGCATAGACTGATTGAAAATTGGAAAGGAGTATGTCAATGCGGGTGCAAGAGGGCAAAGAGGAGCTACTCCACGTTCAAGGTAGGAAGGGCGGTAGTGAGAAGATACGCCCCATCCGATTTAAGGAGCAGTGGCTGTGCTTTGCTGGGGCAGCTGTGAAGAGATAACCCATGTCGAAGGTAAGAGAAACCCAAGTAAGAGAGTAGGTATTGCGAGAGGCCATCAGAGGGCAGACACACTGAAACCATAATTACAGAAAAATAGTCAATCTAATCACACGGACCACAGCATTGTCTAACTCAATGAAACTAAGCCATGCCTTGCGGGGCCATTCAAAATAGATGGCTCATGGTGGAGAAGTCTGACAGAATGTGGTCCACTGGAGAAAAGAATGACAAACCACTTCAGGATTCTTCCCTTGAGAACCCCTTGAGCAGTATGAAAAGGCAAAATGATAGGATACTGAAAGAGGAACTGCCAAGGTCGGTAGGTGCCCAATATGCTACTGGAGATCAGTGGAGAAATAACTCCAGAAAGAATGAAGGGATGGAGCCAAAGCAAAAACAATACCCAGTTGTGGATTTAACTGGTGATAGAAGCAAGTTCCGATGCTGTAAAGAGCAATATTGCCTAGGAACCTGGAATGTCAGGTCCATGAATCAAGGCAAATTCAGTTCAGTACAGTTCAGTCACTCAGTTGTGTCCAACTCTTTGTGACCCCATGAATTGCAGCACGTCAGGCCTCCCTCTCCAAAACCAACTCCTGGAGTTCACTCAGACTCATGTCCATCAAGTCCGTGATACCATCCAGCCATCTCATCCTCTGTCGTCCCCTTCTTCTCCTATCCCCAATCCCTCCGAGCATCAGAGTCATTTCCAATGAGTCAACTCTTCGCATGAGGTGGCCAAAGTGCTGGAGTTTCAGCTTCAGCATCATTCCTTCCAAAGAAATCCCAGGGCTGATCTCCTTCAGAATGGATTAGTTGGATCTCCTTGCAGTCCAAGGGACTCTCAAGAATCTTCTCGAAAACCACAGTTCAAAAGCATCAATTCTTCGGCACTCTGCCTTCTTCACAGTCCAACTCTCACATCCATACATGACCACAGGAAAAACCATAGCCTTGACTAGGCAGACCAGAGTCGGCAAAGCAATGTCTCTGCTTTTGAATATACTGTCTAGGTTGGTCATAACTTTTCTTCCAAGGAGTAAGCATCTTTTAATTTCATGGCTGCAATCACCATCTGCAGTGATTTTGGAGCCCAAAAAAATAAATTCTGACACTGTTTCCACAGTTTAACCATCTATTTCCCATGAAGTGATGGGACCGGATGCCATGATCTTTGTTTTCTGAATGTTGAGCTTTAAGCCAACTTTTTCACTCTCCTCTTTCCCTTTCATCAAGAGGCTTTTTAGTTCCTCTTCCCTTTTTGCCATAAGGGTGGTGTCATCTGCATATCTGAGGTTATTGATATTTCTCTTGGCAATCTTGATTCCATCTTGTGTTTCTACCACTCCAGCGTATTGGTAGTGGTCAAACAGGAGATGGCAAGAGTGAATGTCGACATTCTAGGAATCAGTGAACTAAAATGGACTGGAATGGTGAATTTAATTCAGAAGACCATTATATCTACTACTGCGGGCAGGAATCCCTTAGAAGAAATGGAGTAGTCATCAAGTTCAACAAAAGACTCCCAAATGCAGTACTTAGATGCAGTCTCAAAAATGACAGAATGATATCCATTCATTTCCAAGGCAAACCATTCAATATCAAAGTAATCCAAGTCTATAACCCAACCAGTAATGCTGAAGAAGCTGAAGCTGAACAGTTCTATGAAGACCTACAAGACATTTTAGAACTAAAACCAAAAAAAGATGTCCTTTTCAGTATAGGGGACTGGAATGCAAAAGTGGGAAGTCAAGAAACACTTGGAGTAACAGGCAAATTTGGCCTTGGAATATGCAATGAAGCAGGGCAAAGGCTAACAGAGTTTTGCCAAGAGAACACACTGGTCATAGCAAACACCCTCTTCAAACAACACAAGACAAGACTCTACACATGAACATCATCAGATGGTCAATATCAAAATCAGATTATATTCTTTGCAGCCAAAGATAGAGAAGCTCTATACAGTCATCAAAAACAAGACTGGGAGCTGACTGTAGCTCCAATCATGAACCCCTTATTTCCAAATTCAGAGTTAAATTGAAGAAAGTAGGGAAAACTGCTAGACCATTCAGGTATGAGCTAAATCAAATCCCTTACGATTATACAGTGGAAGTGAGAAATAGATTTAAGGGCCTAGATCTGATAGATAGAGTGCCTGATGAACTATGGAAGGAGGTTTGTGACATTGTGCAGGAGACAGTTATCAGGACCATCCCCATGGAAAAGAAATGCTAAAAAGCAAAATGGCTGTCTGGGGAGGCCAAACAAATAGAAAAGAGGCAAGAAACAAATGAGAAAAATATAAGCATTTGAATGTCGAGTTCTATAGGGAAAACTGCTAGACCATTCAGGTATGAGCTAAATCAAATCCCTTACGATTATACAGTGGAAGTGAGAAATAGATTTAAGGCCTAGATCTGATAGATAGAGTGCCTGATGAACTATGGAAGGAGGTTTGTGACATTGTGCAGGAGACAGTTATCAGGACCATCCCCATGGAAAAGAAATGCTAAAAAGCAAAATGGCTGTCTGGGGAGGCCAAACAAATAGAAAAGAGGCAAGAAACAAATGAGAAAAATATAAGCATTTGAATGTCGAGTTCTAAAGAATAGCAAGAAGAAATAAGAAAGCCTTCCTCAGTGATCAATGCAAAGAAATAGAGGAAAAGAACAGAATGTGAAAGACTAGAGATCTCTTCATGAAAATTAGAGATACCAAGGGGACATTTTATGCAAAGATACATTCAAAAAGGATAGAAATTGTGTGGACCTAACAGAAGCAGAAGATAATAAGAAGAGGTGGAAAAGATACACAGAAGAACTGTAGAAAAAAAGATCTTCATGACCAAGACAATCATGATGGTGTGATCACTCTCCTAGAGCCAGACATCCTGGAATGTGAAGTCAAGTGGGCCTTAGAAAGCATCACTATGAACAAAGCTAGTGGAAGTGATGGAATTCTAGTTGAGCTATTTCAAATCCTGAAAGAAGATGTGGTGAAAGTGCTGCACTCGATATGCCATCAAATTTGGAAAACTCAGCAGTGGCCACAGGACTGGAAAAGGTCAGTTTTCATTCCAATCCCAAAGAAAAGCAATGCCAAAGAATACTCAAACTACTGCACACTTACACTCATCTCACATGCTAGTAAAGTAATGCTCAAAATTCTCCAAGCCAGACTTCAGCAGTACGTGAATAGTGAAATTCCTGATGTTCAAGCTGGTTTTAGAAAAGGCAGAGGAACCAGGATCAAATTGCCAACATCCACTGGATCATTGAAAAAACAAGAGAGCTCCAGAAAAACATCTACTTCTGCTTTATTGACTGTGCCAAAGCCTTTGATTGTGTGGATTACAATAAACTGTGGAAAATTCTGAAAGAGACGGGAATACCAGACCACCTGACCTGCCTCTTGAGAAACCTATATGCAGGTCAGGAAGCAACAGTTAGAACTGGACATGGAACAACAGACTAGTTCCAAATAGGAAAAGGAGTACATCAAGGCTGTATATTGTCACCCTGCTTATTTAACTTCTATGCAGAGTACATCATGAGAAACGCTGGGCTGGAAGAAGCACAAGCTGGAATCGAGATTGCTGGCAGAAATATTAATAACCTCAGATATGCAGATGACACCACCCTTTATGGCAGAAAGTGAAGGGGAACTAAAAAGCCTCTTGATGAAAGGGAAAGAGGAGAGTGAAAAAGTTGGCTTAAAGCTCAACATTCAAAAAACTAAGATCGTGGCATCTGGTCCCATCACTTCATGGGAAATAGATGGGGAAACAGTGGAAACAGTGTCAGACTTTATTTTGGGGGGCTCCAAAATCACTGCAGATGGTGATTGCAGCCATGAAATTAAAAGACACTTACTCCTTGGAAGAAAAGTTATGACCAACCTAGATAGCATATTCAAAAGCAGAGACATTACTTTGCCAACAAAGGTCTGTCTAGTCAAGGCTATGGTTTTTCCAGTGGTCATGTATGGATGTGAGAGTTGGACTGTGAAGAAAGCTGAACACTGAAGAATTGATGCTTTTGAACTGTGGTGTGGGAGAAGACTCTTGAGAGTCTCTCGGACTGCATGGAGATCCAACCAGTCCATTTAAAGAAGATTGGTCCTGGGTGTTCTTTGGAAGTAATGTTGCTAAAGTTGAAGCTCCAGTACTTTGGTCACTTCATGTGAAGAGTTGACTCATTGGAAATGACTTTGATGCTGGGAGGGATTGGGCGCAGGAGGAGAAGGGGACGACAGAGGATGCGATGGCTGGATGGCATCACCGACTCAATGGATGTGAGTTTGAGTGAACTCCAGGGAGTTGGTGATGGACAGGGAAGCCTGGCGTGCTGCAATTCCTGGAGTCCCAAAGAGTCACACATGACTGAGTGACTGAAATGAACTGAACTGAACTGATGTAAATGTTGTATATGGTCACCCTGTTTTCTTTAACTTATATGTAGAGTTCTGGGTTGGATGAATCACAACCTGGAATCAAGATTACTGGGAGAAATATCAACCACTTCAGATATGCAAATGATACCACTCTAATGGGAGAAAGTGAAGAATAGCTAAAAAGCCTCTTGATGAGGGTGAAAGAGAATTGGAACCTGACATATAACTTAACATTCAAAAAACTTAGTTCACAGCTTCTGGTCACATCACTTGATGGCAAATAGAAGGGAAAAAGGTGAAGACAGTAACAGATTTTATTTTCTTGAGCTCCACAATCACTGCGGATTTTAACTGCATTCACGAAGTTAAAAGACACTAATTCCTTTAAAGGAAAGCTGTGACAAACACAGAAAGTGTATTAAAAAGCAAAGACATCACTTGGCAACAGAGGTCCATATTGTAAAAAAGCCTCTTGATGAGGGTGAAAGAGAATTGGAACCTGACATATAACTTAACATTCAAAAAACTTAGTTCACAGCTTCTGGTCACATCACTTGATGGCAAATAGAAGGGAAAAAGGTGAAGACAGTAACAGATTTTATTTTCTTGAGCTCCACAATCACTGCGGATTTTAACTGCATTCACGAAGTTAAAAGACACTAATTCCTTTAAAGGAAAGCTGTGACAAACACAGAAAGTGTATTAAAAAGCAAAGACATCACTTGGCAACAGAGGTCCATATTGTCAAAGCTATGGTTTTTCCAATAGTCATGTATGGATGCAAGAGTTGGACCATAAAGAAGCCTGAGTGCCAAAAAAGTGATGATTTCAAATTGCAGTGCTCAAGAAGACTCTTGAGACTCTCTTGAACTGCAAGGAGATCAAACCAGTCAATTCTAAAGGAAATCACCTTGAATATTCATTGGAAGCCTTGATGCTGAACCTAAAGCTCCAGTATTTTGGACACCTGATGCAAAGAGCTGACTCATTGGAAAAGACGCTAATGCTGGGGAAATTTAGGGGGAAAGGAGAAGGTGGCAGAGGATGAGAATTTTAGACAGTGTCCCTGACTAAATGGACATGAATCTAAGCCATCTGAAATAGTGAAGGACAAGGGAACTTGGCATGCTGCAGTCCATGGAATCTTAGAGAGTTGGACCTGACTTAGCTACTGAACAACAACAATAATTGGTAAAACTGAGCATATGTTCATATGCCTTTTGGAAACCTGTATGACCTCTTTTTAAAGATTATTTTTTTAAAAGATTATTTTATTTTAAAGATTATTTACCCATTTTCTAATCAATTTTTGTCTTCTTGCTCTTTAATTATTTGTGGTCTTTATTTATTTTGGAAAATAAACATTTATCAAATATATTTGCAAATATTTTCCATATATTAGGTTGCTTTTTCATTTTTTAATGGTTTCATTTGCTTCCCTTTGTTGTGAAGAAGCTTTTTAGTTCAATGTAGTCCCACATGTTTATTTTTGCTTTTGTTAAATTTTACCATAGTTTGAAATCAGGGAGCATGGTACTTCCAGCTTTGTCCTTCTTCCTCAAGATTGTTTTAGCTATTCAGGTTCTGTTGTGATTCCTTACAAATTTTAGAAATGCTTGTTCTTGTATGTCTTCTTTGGAGAAATGTTTGTTTAGGTCTTCTGGCCATTTTTTTTATTTGATTGTTTGTTTTTCTGGTATTGATCTTCATGAGTCGCTTATGTATTTTGGAGATTAATCCTTTGTCAGTTGCTTTGTTTGCAATTATTTTCTCCCATTCTGAATATTTTCTTTTCATCTTGTTTATAGTTTCCTTTACTGTGCAAAAGTTTTTAAGTTTACTTAAGTCCCATTTGTCTAATTTTGCTTTTATTGCCATTATTTTAGGAGGTGGGTCAGAGAGGATCTTGCTGTGATTTCTGTCAAAGAGTATCTGTCTATGTTTTCCTCTAAGACTTTTACAATTTCTGACCTTATATTTATGTCTTTAATCCATTTTGAACTTATTTTTGTGTATGGCATTTGGAAATGTTCTAATTTCATTCTTTTACATATAGCTCTTTAGTTTTCACAGCACTATTTATTGAGGAGATGATCTTTTATCCAATGTATATTCTTATATCCCTTATCAAAGATAAAGTGTCCATATGTTTGAGGGTTAATCTCTGGGCTTTCTATCTTATTCCTTTGGTCTATATTTATGCATTTGTGCCAGCACCATACTGTATTGATGACCATAGCTTTGTCATATAGTCTGAGGTCAAGAGAGCTAATTCTTCCAGTTCTGATTTTCCTTCTCAAGGTTGTTTGGTCATTTGGGGTCTTTTGTTCTTCCATACAAATTGTAAATTTTTTTTGTTTTGGTTCTTGTTGTGCCCGAAAGTCCGAATCCCAAGACCGACGAGAACAAGACCTCCACGACAATGCAAAAGGCAAAAAGGGAAATTTATTTCTGACTTGAGTCAGGGCCCCCACCACATCCAACACAGTGGAGTAAGACGAGAGGCCCCAACCTCTGGGTTCGAGCAGTATTTATAGGATTATAGGCAGCTGGCAAACTTAGATTGGGTGCACGGGTTACTCGTTAACTGAGGCAGCTGGCAAAGTTAGATTGGTTGCACGGGTTACTCGTTAACTGCTGATTGGTCAGTTCTTTCACGGGTGTGGGCTTTCCTGAAGAATTTCCATCTTTGTCTCTATAGGCCACCTCTAGGCTACTAGACTTACAATGATTGGCTGAGCGGTGCACGCATGAATTTTAAACCTGGAACAACATTCACCCCTTGTCTTTGATCATACAGAGGAATCTTCCTCTGCTTCCTGGGGCAGTTGGTGGTCAGGGCCCAAAGGTGAGGAGTAGCAGAGGGATAAGAATTGGTCCTAGCAATGGGGATATTAACGTGGTCAGCCAGGGGGACTTCTGAAACAATGATTCAAACCATCCCTGTTGGGCTT
>SJXQ01002331.1:0-13355 GCA_006408695.1 Aepyceros melampus
GGCCCCCTGCATGGGGAGTGCAGAGTCTAACCACCAGGGAAGTCCCTTATTATCTCTTATGTTTTTGATAATAGCCATCCTAACAACTGTGAGATGATGTGTCATTGAGTTTTGATGGCATGGTCTTTCTGGTGACCAGCCCCAATTCTGAAGCTAACCAGGAGCCAACCAAGAGTTGCCTCATATAACAAGTCAGTCCTGTCACAGAGGACATTCCAAGGGTGCTTGGAGCTCTGTGTCAGGAACCAGGATCAAAGACCAAATATTAGAATAAGAGATGCTCTTAATGTTCTTATCACTTGGGAAATTATAAGGGTTCCAGGAGCTCAGTGCCAGGAACCAGGATCAGAGATCGATATATATTCAATATATCATGTACATATATATTCTTTTCCAGTGGCCCTGTGGACAGCCCCATACCGACTCTGTCTCACACGGCCCATCTGGCCCATGAGAAAGTCACCCAGTGTCTACAGGGACTGTACACCCAGTTGGCCTAGGACCATTCTATTTATGCCTCTTTTCTGAGCATAATATTTTCACACTAAAAGTGTCCCGTTTTGGAGGAAAAAATTATGTGGCCACTCTACTATTTCTGCAACTTCTGGGAGTGAAGGATACCCAACACAGCCCTTTCCTTCCCTCTAGCCTCCTCTGCCACTTAGCAAGCCTCTAGATTCCCAGGCAGAAATCAGCCCACAGTCCGCTCTGCTTCGAGCTGCAGAAATCCCACTGGAGACCCTTCTCAAGGCTTGAGAGGAGGGGCAGGTTCCTCCCTCTTCCAGTGGGAGGGACTCTTCCTGAGCATTGTCTTCCCTATGGTGCCAGCCCCTGTGATTGGGCCCAGTAACAAGCTTCTCTTACCTTCTTTTTGATAAATTCTTCATGGCACAGATTCACTAGAATGTGAACTCCGTTAAAGAGGGCTTCATTTTGTTTGCTGTCTGGATCAGAGGCTCACACATCGCAGCCATGTGATATTTATTTGTGGAGTGAATGATGGATGGGAGTGCCTGGCATCTCACTTTGGAACATAGTTGCCGTTGTCTTTGGATCACAGTTCAAACTCCATAGTCATAAGCACACCATTAATCATGGCCATGTATAATTTTATGCAAATATATCAATGTGCTAATATCATATATGTTGGTAGCTTTTTGACACTGCTGTTTTTTTCTTTTCCTTTCAACTAGGCCTCTGCTACTCCTCCTCCTCTTCTCTCCCATCTTCATTTCCCTCAACCCGTGCTAACCATGTATACACACGATGCATACACTTACACACACACAGTATTGCCTTTTTCTTGAGACCACACTATACACACTTTCGTGCATCATACTTTTATTCAGTCACACCTCATGGATATCCTTTGTCATTTATAAATATTCATGTATGGGGGCTTCCCTGATAGCTCAGTTGGTAAAGAATCCGCCTGCAATGCAGGAGACCCTGGTTCGATCGCTGGGTCAGAAAGATCTGCTGGAAAAGGGATAGGCTACCCACTCCAGTCCTCTGGAGAATTCCATGGTCCGTATGGTCCATGGGCTTACAAAGAGTAGGACACGACTGAGCGACTTTCACTTTCACTTTCAGGTACGTTAGGCTAGTTTTCTGGCTTCTCTAGTCTATTTTATTGTTCTTTTTTAAAATTTAATTTAATTACTAATTCTTATGTAGATTTGTTAAAGTAACAGTTCTCAAAGAACATTCCCTACCCCAGCAGAGGCTGGGAACTTGCTGCAAATACCAATAATTGGGCCCCACCCCCAGACCTAATGGATCAGAAGCTCTGGATAGGGCCTGGGAATCTGTACTTTAACAAGCCCTCCAGCAGATTCTTCTTTTTTTCCTCCAGCAGATTCTGATGCAAGCTAACGTTAACATGTGCTTTCTCAGATGACCTTGTTATGTCACACTATCTTTTAAAGCAAAACCCCACCATGTAGTCTTTTTTTTTTTTGGCTGCACTGGGTCTTCGTTGCTGCACGCAGGCCTTTTCTCTAGTTGCTGCGAGCAGGAGCTACTCTCTAGCTGCCGTGCTCCAGCTTCTCATTGCTGTGAATTCTCTTGTGGAGCACAGGCTCTGGGCACATGGGCTCAGTAGCTATGGCTCGTTGGCTTAGTTGCTCCGCAGCACGTGGAATCCACCCCTACCAGGGATGGAACCCGTGTGGCCTGCATTGACAGGTGGATTCTTAACCACGGAACCACGAGGTAAGTCCTCCCATGTAGTCTTTTATTTCAGACTTTCTTGGCTCCTCTTGAGTGTTTGTTCTTTCAAATAAATGTTAAGATTGTTGTTTAGTTGCTCAATCATGTCTGACTCTTTGTGACCCCATGGACTGCAGCATGCCAGGCNGTAGGGATTCAGTATTTTTACAGATTATATATGCCATTAAAACTTATTACGAGATAATGGCTGTAATTCCTTGGGCTAGAAAATACATCTTTGTTGCTATCTCTTCATCACCTACCTCTATCTTGCCCCTACTCTTCCGTCTCGCCTTTGGTAACCACTAGTGTGTCTTCTATATCTGTGAGTCTGTTTCTCTTTTGCAAATACATTTATTTGTGTTATTTTTTAGATTCCACATATACGTGATATAGTATAGTCTGTGTCTTTTTGTGTCTGATATTTCATTAAGCGTAATATTCGCTAAGTCCATCACAAGTTTCACATTGCTCCTCGTCTTGTGCTTCTGACAGGGTGTAGCATGACCTGTAAGGATGAGGGAGGGTAGGGAAGCAGGGCAGAGATGCCCCCTTCACCCTCAGTGTTGGGCCAGCATATGTATTTTTTCTCTCTGATAGTTCTGTTGATGAGAATCCCTCCTAGACTGCAATACGAATGCTCGCTATCCGCGTGTTAACAGACTACAGATCGTCAGGAGGACGGGACCTGGGTGCCTCTGGACAGGCAGTCCTGCAATCTGTATACACTGCTGAGAGCAGTGTGGGGAGGGAGGCCCCAGGGAAGCAGGAGAGAGACCAGCGGGGGGAGGGGCTGAGCCACAAGAGCAGGTGTTTTCAAAATGCAGTACCAATTTGCTTTCAGGGAAGAGCTTCCCACAGGATGAATACCAACCAGTGCCCTGAGCTTTCTATTTGTTTTCATCCCTGGGGCTTCCCAGGTGGCACAATGATAAAGAATCTACCTGCCAAGGCAGGAGACACAGAAGACGTGAGTTTGCTCCCTAGGGTGGGAAGATTCTCCTGGAGAAGGAAGTGGCCACCCACTCCTGTATCCTTGCCTGGGAAATCCCATGGACAGAGGAGCCTGGTGGGCTACAGTCCATGGGGTCGAAGAGTCAGACACGACTGAAGCGACTTAGTGTGTGCACAGTTTCCTCTCTGTCTCCTCTCGCATCCCTGCTCTTCACAGCTACAGAGTATGTTTGTTTAAAATGTCGAGAAGGTCAATATTCTTAAGTGAGAGACATCTGGTTTGTGTGTGTGTGCGTCTGGGGGTTTTTCCTATCTTCCCATTACAAATTCATGAAAACTGTCTTCGTTAAACAGTGATGTTAGAAATTTTCATGAAAAGACTTCATCCACTGCATGGAAAGAGCTTCTTAAAATACAAGAGAGCTCACTTCTTTCTTTCATTTTTTTGAAGTGTCAGTGGCTAGAGACTATTTATTTATTTTGGCTGTGCTGTGCAGCATACAGTATCCTCACCGGGAATCGAACCCGTGCCCCCTGCACTGGGAGCACAGAGTCTTAACACCTGGACCACCAGGGAAGTCCTGAGAGCTCACTTCCAGGGACCCCTCATTGCACCTTTATTCTATGAGGCTGTGAAAACGGGATGCTTCCTTGCTTACTTATATAATTGGGTGATGTGTAGTGGGGCGGTCCCTCTCATTAGTGCTCCCCTATAAATTGTTTCTGTGCCATTTTTAGAATCACTGATAAAAACTTAGCTACCACTTGACTCCAATTCTGATTTGGTTCAAAGACTCTTTTCAAAAAGGCATGCTTTTACTTATGTAGATTTAGCAGATGGCGTAATTGTAAACTCAGGGTTGCAGAACTAGAAGTCTCTTGGCAACATCATGCTGTTTATCCTTTGTATACAAAGCATAGAAACCAAACTGCAACTCATGAGAGTCACTGAAAGACTTATCTCGTTTGTGCCTGTGGTTTAGCTTCACAATTATTGCACAGAACCTGTGTAATCATACCCAAGTGTATATGTGTTGTTACAACAAAAATGTAGTATATAGCAGCAGATGAAAAACTTTTTTGTTATGTTAATATTCCAGCCCGCTAAGTAAACATTATATTATGTTGATGTGTATCCTCTGTAAGAACATTAAGGATTTGAACTTCAAAGGATTATAAAGATTTGTAATGGAAACATATTTAGGTACAAGTGTTGAGACTAAGAATTAATTATTTAGTATGATTTATAAGGCATGTAATTAGCATTTGATTGATAAAATCATTGTGCTTAAATTTCTCTTTTTCTTTTCCTTTGGAAGACCCAGTGATCAATGGATTAATCCATAAACCCCAACCCTTAGAGAATCGAGAGCGACAAAAGTCATCAGACATTCTGGAGGAGTTAATTGTTCAAGGAATAATACAGAGCCACAGCAAAGTATTTAGAAATGGAGAATCATACGATGTCATGGCAAGTAATTTTGTAATTAACACTAACTTATAGGAAAAATGAGCTTTCCAGGTGGCTTAGTGCTGAAGAATCTGCCTGCCGGTGCAGGAGACTCATGAGACTCAGGTTCGATCCCTGGGTCAGGAAGATCCCCTGGAAAATAATAATCCACTCTAGTATTCTTGCTGGGAAAGTTCCAAGGACAGAGGAATCTGGTGGGTTACAGTCCATGGGGCTGCAAAGAGTTGGACATGACTGAGTGACTCAGCATGCCTTACATAGTTAAAGATAGCAGCAGGATATGACTGATCACAAGTTATTTTTTCCAGCAATATGCATGTTAGTGTCACAATACAGATTATACTATAGCATTTATCTAAGCCATTGTTTTCCTCCCATTAACTCCCTCACCCCTCCACATACCATCCTTCTCTATGGATTCAGGAATTGCCTGATCATTAATGATTAATGAATCCAATAAGACATATCTTAGGTTTTACCAAACTTGAAACCTAAGACTCACTGAATAAGATGCCTTCCTTCTTTCAGCAATTTTTATTAAATATTGCCTCTGTATTAGGTATGTGAATATAGAACTGAACACTGGCTTATACAATAAGAAAATAGGCCTAAATACCAAAGCTAGAGCAGATATGCTTGTCATTTATACACACACCTAGAAGTCAATCATGAGGAAATGAAATGATAAAAATTGCTATACCCTATTTTTCTTTGTCAATTTATCTTAACTAATCAATCATTGTTTTTCTGTAGTGTGAGCAGTTCGTTTTATCCTGATTTTAACTGGTTGTGGTCAAAGTCTTGAGTTCTTCACTTCTATATAAGTTCTTTGTAAACCTGTGGTGAGGATAGCAGGCTTGGTGTTGTTTTGCTTAGTTCTCTTGTTTGTTTGGGTTTCTTTTTAAGCCACTGCTCCCAGCAGTACCTGTAATCCTAAAGCATGAAGTGAAGTGAAGTTGCTCAGTCGTGTCCGACTCTTTGCAACCCCATGGACTGTAGCCCACCGGGCTCCTCCCTCCATGGGATTCTCCAGGCAAGAATACTGGAGTGGGTTGCCATTTCCTTCTCCAAGGGATCTTCCCGACCCAGGGATCGAACCCAGGTCTCCCTTGTTCCAGGCAGACGCTTTAACCTCTGAACTACCAGGGAAGTCCTAATCCTAAAGCACAGACAGAGGAAAAAAGAAGATAAAAAGAAGGAATAACACAGAAAAGAGGCCTAAGGGAAAATGAACAGGAAAGAAAAGAATGAAACTGAAATGATGGAAATTAAGGCCTGAAATTATATCAAAGCCGCCTCAGTGGTGGCCAGTCTCCTGTGTTGTAGGGAAAACAATCAATAGGGAGTAAAAAGATTCATTATTGAAATCAAGTTTGCCACCAAGACTAAGTCACTTAGTGTTCCGATAAAGGTAATTTCCTTCTCTGTGTGTGAGACTTGCTGAGAACTCATGAATAAAAGCCAACATGGCATTTTCTTTTGAAGGAAAAAATCGGTGCTACAGAAAGTATTCAGCTAAAGGAAGGAGATTGTTAAGCCTTATGAATGATATTATCAAGCTGCCAATAATAAGAGGAAGTGAGGGAAGGTAAAAATGGACCATATGATGGAAAAAATGATGCCAACATAATGACAGTTTACATTTGTATAACGCCAGCTATCAGGATACAGGGCATTTTGGAGTACCTTATCTTACTTTCCTTTGGAGAAGGAAATGGCAACTCACCCCAGTGTTCTTGCCTGGAGAATCCCAAGGACAGGGGAGCCTGGTGGGAGGCCGTCTATAGGGTTGCACAGAGTTGGACATGACTGAAGCGACTTAGCAGCAGCAGCAGGAGCATCTTACTTCAAAGTACTAAAAAATGATGTGTCTTTAACATGAAAAAGGCTAGGAGAGATTTTTTTCCTGCTGTAGATGAATCTCTGGGGAATCAGAAAATAAAAGGTGGGTCAAAAAAAAAAAAAAAGACAGGAGAGCCATCTGGAGGAAGATAGATTGTGTGGACATTCAGTAACTTAGCAATGACTTCTGAAGAGAGATCCTATTGTCCCTGATGTTCACACCAGTGGGAGTAGCATTAAAATATTTTTCAGTGATTCCAATGCCAGAGATGAATGAATTCAGACTCAGACCTCACTAGGGCACCAGCAAGGTTAATTAATATAAGCTACATCGTGAAAGAAACATATCTATTAAAAAATGAAAACTACAGGCTTGACTTTCAATAACATCATTAAGAGAGCCAAAGATGAAGGCTGCGTTTGTATTCGTATTATGCAGAAATGGAATGGTGGTGGAGCATAGTTGGAGTGTTCTCAGAAGGATTTAAATGTGACAGGACTGCAGAGGTAGGCAGGAATAACACAGTCTGGGTTTTTGTGGGGTTTTTTTTGGTTTGGAATTGGGCCAAGATGTCCAACAAAAGCCAGACTTGTAACAGGCCAGCACAGTAATTCATCTTAATACCTAGCACAGTCCTTAACCTGAACATTCGCATCACCCAGGAAGCTTTCAGAACTCCTGGGACCAGTGGCAGAGGCTGGGCCCCAGAATGTGGTGCTTTTGAAAGCTCCCAGGGTCCTCCTGAGCAGCCCGGGCTGAGAAGTACTGCCCTGAAGTGTCAATAAAAGTTACACCAAGCCTTCACATTCATGATCAAGCTGGGAAGGGTTAAAGCTTTCAAAACTAAAATTCCCCCATTCACCCTGAAAGAAAGTCCTAAAATATTCCAGAAAATAGAGCAGCTGTTCACCAGAGGACTAAGATGGTACCTCGGAAGCATATGGAAATGAAGAGATATAATTGCTCAGGGTCACGGGTAAAGTCTCTTTCAATTCATGTGTAGCTGAGAACGTGTATGTCAGACACCAGAGATCTTGAATATCTGGGGGAAAGTTATAAGGTCAGTGCAAAAAGATGAGAATGAATATCACAGGACTGAAAGGGGAACCATATTAAGAATGAAAATATCATGAGATAGTTAATACTTTTAACTGAGAAACAAAGAGCCAAAGGAAACAAAGGGAATAGTCCAAAAAAATAGCAATGTTAGTGTCAGTAGGTACTACAATAGGTTGGATTCAGACATGTAAACACCATTCTTCACTGGGGGCTTTAAAAACAAACTTTAAATGAAATATTATGAGAAAAAAAAACAGAACAGTAAATGTGAGAATACTTTAAAAATAAGACTTCTTAAGTAGACCAACAGTTACTTAAATATAAGGGAATTTTTGACATAGATCTGTCTTCATCTTAGCCAGGTTGTTATCGTTAATTCCGTCATCCTTTAGAGTGAAATAGAATAAAGGATGCTGAAAAGGGGACTCCCCTATGACCTAGTCTCTTCCTAGAAGTCCACAGCTGTGTCTTTGTCCAGGGGCCCCCATTGTCTTTTTGTTCGTTTGTTTGGCTGCTCCATATGGCATGTGGGATCTTAGTTCCCCGACCAGGGATGGAACCCCTGCCCCTGTATTGGAAGTGTAGAGTCTTAACCACTGGACCACCAGGGAAGTACCCCCGTCATCTTTTTTCTCAATGTTTTCCATCATCTGCTTTTTAGCCAGTACTATGTCCATTCCCTCATAACCTGCCTGAAAGCATATTCATACTAATAGGTGTTATGTTCACTCAGAATTATAATTATCTGTAAGAAATACAATGTTAAGAAGCTAAATTATCAGACCAAGTGAATCGTCCAGTGCATTTTAAAACATTCTCATGAGACTCCAGTGACTGTATTATGAATGTAAATTGGTTTTATGTACACATGTAAATATGTGTATGGCTTGGTACAGATCTCTTTAAAGAGATGGGATCAGCTCTTATTTATCCACATAGGTATTATCCACTTTGTTGTTGTTTAGTCACTAAGTCAACCAGTCAATCCTAAAAGAAGTCAGTACTGAATATTCATTAGAAGGACCAATGCTGAAGCTGAAACTCCAATACTTTGGCTACCTGATGCAAAGAACTGACTCACTGGAAAAGACCCTGATGCTGGGAAAGATTGAAGGCAGGAGAAGAAGGGGACAACAGAGGATGAAATGGTTGGATGGCATCACCAGCTCAATGGACATGAGTCTGAACACACTCCAGGAGTTGGTGATGGACAGGGAAGCCTGGCATGCTGCAGTTCACAGGGTTGCAAAGAGTCGCATATGACTAAGCAACCGAACTGACTGAACTGAGTCTCTAAGTGATGCCTCATTCTTTGCTATCCCAGAGGAACCCCACCAGGCTCCTCTTCCATGGAATTTCCCAGGCAAGTATTCTGGAGTGGGTTGCCATTTCCTTCTCCAGGGGATCTTCCTGACCCAGGGGATCGAACCCCAGTCTCCTCAATTGTCAGGCAGATTTTCTACCACTGAGCTACCAGGGAAACCCATTATCCATTTAAGATTCTTTTATCCCAACTCATTTCTCCCATCCTGGGTTTCCCTGCACAAGACTCTTAATCCTCTGTTGAGTCCTCCTATCTCTGGTCCAAGATGATTCCCATTTCAAGTCAACTCCTGTCCTTGATAGCTTTCAATACTGTTAGGGAATTTGTTGACAATGTATCAGAGTTTCTAACATTGTTGAACCTCATGGGGAGTTTTTTCAAGGGGGAGGAAGTTGACCAGATAAAGACAAAGTAATGGCAGTTCATGCTCAGAATGGCTGTCTTGGAGGTTTTAACAATGGGCAGGAATGACAGATCTCTTCTGAGAATCTGTCTTACTCTATGCACAAGACTCTCACTAAGGGAGTATAGCCAAAGTAAGTTTATTTGTCGGTCAATAGTTAACTAGAAAAGTGCTGAGGGTGCCAGAAGTAATGTATACAAAGTAGGTTGGCTAGAAACAAGACCCCTCAACTTATTACACTGTCTTTGGGCATGCCATCCCCTGCTGCTGCTCATAAAGAAAATAGTTGAACTAATAACTTCTATAGGTTTTGAAGCTGATTTTTTGTATGTTTTCTATGGGTAGCTCTCTAGGTATGATGTGATCACATAATGCTATCATTTTTGATAAATGGTACAAAATGATAGTTGATAACTCCTGACTTTATAAAATCCAGTGATAAAGAATAGAGATAGATTTTCTCAGGCCTTGGAAGGCTTTTCTTTAAAATGTCAAACTCAAGAAAGGACAGGGGTTGCCCAGGTAGGATTAACCTCCACAAGGGGTAGGAAGCACATGGTTTCTTAAGAGTCATTTTTGGATAAAGCCACAGGAAGAGTCCACCCAAACTGGAAAGCCCAAGTTCTCTGGAAACTGTTGATTCATCACTTAAATCAAGGTTCAGATCCTGTGTAAGCCTGAAGGAATCTTTCTTTATTGGATTTTAGATGACTGTATCATATTCTCCTTAGCCCTCTCTGAGTGAACGTCCCTAAAAAAACTATCTTCTCCTAATTTTACAGTCTCTGTAGTTGAGCCCCCATAGCAAGCATATCTGTCTTTTCAGCAGATGGCTTTGGCCATCAAAGAGCCTAAAAGCCAATGGTCATAAAAAAATAAGAGTTAGGGAGGGGAACTTGCTTTGACAAACATCTCCCAGTTTTCCTGCAGTGCACAATTTCTCACCACATAAAACTGTCTGAAGGCTGCATCTGAGCCAAAACTTTAACAAACGTTTTCCCTCTAAAAGGCTTTCCAAGAATCATAGATATTAAAGCTGGAAGGAACCTTAGCTATCCTCAGCAGATTGCAGAGCAGCGTCTGTGGTATAATTTTGAGAAAAGTGAGTCCAGAGAGATGAAATGCTTTGTGTCAGGTCACCCAGTGGGTAGCAGTGGTAGACCCGGGATGAAATAGAGTCCAGGACCCCTGCCTCCTGGCCCCCAAGCTTCTGAATCTCATTTGTCCCCTTCTTGACAAGTATGGTGTTTGGTGTGATTCCATGTGCTGTCATTGAACAAAGTCCATGCTTTCACTGAATGGAAAGTAATCACCGTTTATCCGGTGGCTATTGCATACTTTCCTTTCATAAAAACAAAGACTGTGAAACGTGTCTTACTAAACCTATTTTATAAATGAGGAAGGGAAAGCCTACAGAGTTATGAATTTGTGCAAAGCCACACCGTGACTGAGCCAGGATTCAGGCCCGAGGCCGTGCGAGTCTGGGTCTGGTGCTCTTCCTGCTGTGCTGAACTGTCTCTCTTTGTGTGATTTATCTTCTCAGCAACTACCATCTTGCAATCTGAAGACACAGTCTTTTAGATATGAAAATGAATATCAATAGCTCCTTTGTCTTTAAAAGTCTTTAGAGAAATTAACTAGAACTATATACAGGGGTATTGCCAGGCTGGAGATACTGTGGATTCAGTTCCAGACTACTGCAATAAAGCAAGTTAGTGTGTTAGTTGCTTAGTTGTGCCCAGCTCGTTGTGGTTCTACGGATTGCAGCCTGCCAGATTCCTCTGTTCATGGCATTCTCCAGGCAAGAATACCGGAGTGGGTTGTATATAGTATAATTTCATTGAGTGGTTGAACACGACAGACGCAATGTGAGTATATTAATAGATGTATATAGATACATGGGCATGGGGCTTCCCTGGGGCTCAGATGGTGAAGAATCTGCCTGCAAGGCAGGAGACCCAGATTTGACACCTGGGTTGAGAAGATCCCCTGGAGAAGGAAATGGCAATATGAGCACAGAGAATATCTGGAAAGACTCACACCAAACTCTTTAAAATAGTTTATGCTGATGAATGCATTCAAGGCCCAGCTGGTTGACAGAGGATTCAGTTCAGTTCAGTTCAGTTGCTCAGTCACATCCAACTCTTTGCAACCCCATGGACTGCAGCATGTCAGGCCTCCCTGTCCATCACCAACTCCCAGAGTTTACTCAAACTCATGTCCATTGAGTCAAGGATGACATCCAACCACCTCATCCTCTGTTGTCCCCTTCTCCTCCTGCCTTCAATCTTTCCCAGGATCAGGGTCTTTTTCAATAAATCAGTTCTTCACATCAGGTGGCCAGAGTATTGAAGTTTCAGCTTCAGCATCAGTCCTTCCAATGAATATTCAGAACTGATTTCCTTTAGGATGGACTGGTTGGATCACCTAAACAGAGGATTGGGGGACTATTAATGTATCATTTTAATTTTTCATAACCAAGGTATATTATTTTTTAAAATTAAACTTTTTGCAAACCCTTTACAACAGTTTAACCTTTTTTAATAACTAGGAATTATAATCAAAGTCATTATCACTGCTCTAAACTTTATAAAGGGTGGCCAGTCATAGGAGATGTGCATGCGTGCTAAGTCACTTCAGTCCTGTCCAACTCTTTGTGACCCGTGGGCTGTAGCCCACCAGGCTCTCCCCATTGGATTCTCCACGCAAGAATACTGGAGTGGGTTGCCATGCCCTCCTCCAGGGGATCTTCCTGACCCAGGGATAGAACCCATGTCTCTTATGTCTCCTGCATTGGCAGGCAGTTCTTTACCACTGGCACCACCTGGGAAGCCCTCATAGTAAATAGCATGGATTTTTTTTTTTTTTCTGTAGTCATGAAAACACGTGGGAAGAACCAACATCAAAGCCTGGTGCAGAGCAGAGTTGCTGTATCAGTGATTGTTAAGCCTCTCCTCCATAAAACCAAAAGTTCTAACACTAATCTCAATCCCAAATGAAAGTCTTTGGTTGCTTGTGGAATATTAAAAAATCATGGGGTTTAACTTTTTACCTTGAATTACAAATGCGTCCAGCATTCATTTGCCACCTTTTCCCATCTTGTTTGTGTTCTTCGGATTTTTTTTCCTTCTTATCAGCCCTCTTCCATCTCTGCATTTTTTCATTTTTTTTATAATAGTTTGTTTTTTTCCTAGACATCCAATAGATATTTTTTTCTTTAGGAATTAGTTCTGTTGTTACCAGGAATTAAGTCTTTAGGAGTGAGTTCAGTTTTTACCAGTTTTCACATCATTGTTTCTAAAATCTATCCAAAAATCTGTTTAGATTTTTGGACTAACACCTTAAACAATGTTTCTTCACTCTCTCTTGCCTTTCTCTTTGCCAGTGAATACATTTGTCTGTCCATTTTATAAAGTGTCTTCCTCCAGGTGAGCACGGCCGAGAAGCCACTGAGAAAGCCACCAGCCAGGCTGAAAAAACTTAAGATCAAGAAGGAAGGAAAAGAGTTCACGATGAAGGACATAGAAGAGAAGATGCAGGTAGTGGAGGCGCGCAGGAAGGTAGCCCAGCTCTCACGTGAGGGGCGCTGCTCTGAATGAGCCGTCCTCTCTAATCGGCAGCTTTCAGACAAATTGCATGGATTATATTAATTCTTTTAGTGATCTCTATGCTTCCCATGCTGTATACTTAATTTTTTTAAGTTCTCTTGTGTGTTGAAGAAATGAAGCACCATCTTGAATTTGGTCAAATTACAGCTTCATCCATAAAGCCTAAGGAAGCAATATCTACTTCTGAGAATTAAGTATGATATTTTCTTCCTATTAAGAAAAGAGAGAGAAACATCAGTTGGGGCCCCGGAAGGCAGGAGGTCTCGGTGGGAGGATGGGAGCTGAGCGGAGGCTGTGCAGACTTCAGACAACACCTGCAGCATTCACACACACGTGGTCCCCATCACTCTCTGTCCGCCATTATTTTGGGAACCAGCCTTCATGGCTTTGGTCTCATAGCCTTTACTTGCGTGTCTCTTGTTGGCCTCCCAAAGAGCAAGGACTAGACCACAGCTCCTTGATAGTGTCTGGAGGGTATGGGA
>SJXQ01002331.1:13594-57337 GCA_006408695.1 Aepyceros melampus
TCTCAGCCTCTGTTGAATGACTGCATAATGAAATAGAGAAGGCAGGAATGTTTGTTACAAGCAGTATTAATGAGAACTTGGAGAGAGTTACTTGGACTCTTTTTTCATCCTTTAACCCTGCTTTTCAGACTAAAGAAGAAGAAATAAGAAAAAGGCTACAGAGTGACCGACTTCCGGCCCCAGCCCATCATTCAGATTTAGCTGAACCAGTTGGGGAGGAGGTTCCATTCGCAAAAGGACTCAAAACCGTGAGTTGTGCCGAATTTGAACCATCTGACCTGCAGGAAGGAAAACTGCTGAAAAGGAAGAAGAGTAAAAGTGAAACTACCTCTGATGATAGAAACAACAGTTACGAAAATATCGGGGTTGTGGAGTCAGACATGTCCTACAACCAAGTGGATAACGTATTCTGATAAAACTTAAGCCATTTTATGTGAATTTCAGGAAAAGGCATCCATTTCCCCAAGGTGACATTCTAAGTCTGTCTCCAGTTTTCTTTGACTGCCTGACCCCTCACCCCCTGGGATGTGCTTTGGGCTTTAGGAATGATTGTGAGAGCTGCCTGGGCTGGAGCTCAGTTGAGTCAACTAAACGGCTAGTCTGGCTTTCAAAAAAAAATAAATAAAAGGAAAATTTGACCAACACCGTGGTTCTTCTGTTTCCTCACCACCCTCATCCAATCAATTATCAGGTCCTATGAGTCTGCATTCTATGAAGATCTTTTGTATCCATGTTTATACTCTCTCCTGTCATTACCTAGTTCAGACCATCCGACCATCATTCAGCTAGATTACTACAATCGTCTATCTTTTTTTCAATGGTCTTGAGAAATGGAATATTTCCTGCCATATCAGTAAACAAGGATGTCACAGTCATCAGACCGTAGCCCTGCAGTGTGAGTCGATGAGCCCTGAGGGATTCAGGAAGGAAAGCGTTCCTGCCGTCTAGCAGCCATCAGATTGCAGCCATCAGACTGCAGCCACTCCCTACGATGAGCCCTGAGGAAACTCAGGAAATGGCCCAGATAGCTGAGGTGCATATCAAAGGCATGATTTCAGTGAGCCCAGACTCTTGCATCTTCCCATACAGAGAAAAGTACTAAATTCCTTAACTTGACACATCTAGTTTCTTTAATTAACAGTGATCTTTTGATGTTCCGAACTATCTGCCCTTTATTGTAAAACTCTTATATACCCTAGCTCCTCTTCTCGCAGCCCCGGAGGAGTTTCTCAAGCTATCTGAAATGCTGTCTCCTGGGCTACAGTCCTTATCTGTCCCAAATAAAACTTAACTCTCAACTCTCACATTGTGCAATTTTTTTCTGACAGTACTGAAAAAAGAGTCTTATCAGTATTTATTCAGTGGTCTTCTGCTGAAATCCTTTATTGGTTCCCTTTCATGATCAAGGTAAATTCCAGACTTTTTTTTCTGACTGGTAAGACCCTTCGCTTTCATAATTCACTCCTGCTGAATTTCTGCTTCTTCAAAATTCACACACTCCCTAGTCTCTGGGCCTTTGTGCTGCTCCCTCCTTCCTCTCTCCCCATCTCATGGCTTTACTTGACTAATACCCTCTTGTTTCTCCACTCAGACACCACTTCCTCTGACACCCCTAGTCTGGGTTGATGGCTCAGTGTCACACCTGCCACCTCTGTAGGAATTAGCTGATGCATGTCTGTCTTCCCACCAGACGTGTCGGTTCTAACAGGGCAGAGGATGGATTCATCTTGACCTTGGTTGCAGCTTTGCGCCTTGGAAAGTGATTAGCACATGATATACGGCCGCATGCAAAACCACTTTTGAACCTTAAAAGGTACTGGTACTATAGCATTTTGATTTTTTTTTTTTTTAGTGTTGAGGAGATAAAAGATAATTAACCAACTTTGTTTATTAGATTTGGGTCATTTATAAGCCCAACAACTCATATTGTAATCTACATTTATAATAATACTACTGTTAGCAGTAATTCCAAATGTGTAATATGTAACATGTTTTCCCTACAGAAAAAGCACAATTAAAAAAAAATCCTTACTAAATAGGTGACAGTCTGACAGTTTTTGACATTCTATTAAATAACATGTTTCTCTATAAAATATGGTTATAGCTTTAGTGGATGAAATTTAGTTGAACATAGAAAACAAAATAAAAGTAGTGTCTTCCAGGAAGTCTGAGTTTTTAACTGTACTGAGTAGGTTCCCTAATCCATTGTACTAAAAACAATTAACTGCCCTTTAATGTAATGAGATTTGAAATAAATAAATAAAACCCCTAGATCCTAAAGGTCCTCAATATTAAGGCAGGAGTCTGTGCCTAACATGAATTTTCATGTTATTGCCCAGTGGAAAAGGTATTTATCAGCAAAAAGACTGGATTTGCAGAAGTTTGTTCATGCCTTGGAGAAGAAAATGGCAACCCACTCCTGTGTTCTTGCCTGGAGAATCCCAGGGACGAGGGAGCCTGGTGGGCTGCCGTCTATGGGGTCGCATAGAGTTGGACACGACTGAAGCGACTTAGCAGCAGCAGCAAATGTTTCTTCAGTGGATGAGTCATTACACCCTTACACCCTTCAAAAGCTGAGGAGAGCCCAGGAGGCGGCTGGGGAACCATGGCTGGGGGCAGTGCTGACCTGAGCAGAAGACCACTGGGTGCCTCCTGTTTGTGCATTCCCTTTGGGATGGTGTGACGGACACCACATCTTCCTACAGCCTGTAGGACTGAGGACTCCTTAAGCTGATGTATGGTGGTGCTGATGGGGAGGCTTCTTTCAAAACTCATTTCAGAACCAAAACTTTAAGAATCAGAGTCTACGTCTTACAATGATACCTTGAAAAGCCCCGTAGGCTTCCTGTGCCTCTTTTGTGAAAGTGTTAGTTGCTCAGTCATGTCCAACTTTTTGCGACCTCATGGACTGTAGCCTGCCAGACTCTTCTGACCATGGGATTTTCCAGGTAAGAATACTGGAGTGAGAGAGGGCGCCTAAGATGGCAGAGGAATAGGACGGGGAGACCACTTTCTCCCCAACAAATTCATCAAAAGAACATCTCAACGCTGAGTAAAATCTACAGGCAACTTCTGAATGCTGGCAGAGGACATCAGGCATCCAGAAAAGCAGAACATTGTCTTCAAAAACAGGTAGGAAAAATACAAAAGACGAAAAAAGAAACAAAGGAGGTAGGGAGGGAGCTCCGTCCTGGGAAGGGAGTCCTGCTCCGGGAAGAGAATTTTAAAAAGAGAGAAGTTTCCAAACGCCGGGAAACACTCTCACTGCCGAATCTGTGGCGAGTCTTGGAAGCACAGAGGGCAACATAACAGGGAAGAAAAACAAATGGCTGATTAAGACCAACAGGTTACGAGCCCAACTGTAACTCCCCCAGCGGAGAAGCAGAGCAGACGCCTGCATCCGCCGCTAGCAAGTGGGGGCTGGCAAGGACGTGCGGGACACATGGGCAGCAGCGCTTCTTAAGAATCGGCTGGAACGCCCGCACGTAACCGGAGCGAGCTAACTCGGGCTAGCACACCAGACTGTGGGACAGTTACCACGCGAAAAGCTCGAACATAATACACCGCCAGGACCGCGCACAGAACAAAGGACAGAACAGAAATAGCCGGCTGCCCGCCAGGCCCCGCCGGCGACAGGCAGCCAGAGCCGTAAGGGCTGGAGCGTGGCAATCGCAGACCCTGAGAGACTTTACTGACCAAACTGTAAGCAGGCTTCTTTGCTAAGAATTCTTGGGGTGCTGGGCAGTCAAAATTTGCCTGATAAAAGGTGCCAGGGATACACCCAGAAAACTGAGCAGCAGGAAAAGGCAATAAGCTGCGCGACTGTGCTCGCCAAACACCTGAGCTACTTGGTCCTGGGAAGGGCACAAAACGCAGGCCCAATCGAATCTGCGACTACCTGGGCGCCGATCCTGAGAGGCTTAGACCAGGGAGGTGCCTGCAGCCTAGGGCCGGCCTCAGACAGTCCCTGGTGGAGAAACAGTCCCCGGCGGAGAAACGTAGAGCCTGAGCGTTGTGCACCAGATGTAGGGGCAGGCCCAGCGGGGCTGAGACACTGCGAATACACGCAAGAGCTATTTGGTAGCAGCCCTCCCTCCCCACAGCGCGACTGACCAAGTGATCCTTAAAAAAAAAAAAAAAATGACTTCCACCGCTCCCTTGCGTCAGGGAGGAAATTAGACACTGAAGAGACCAGCAAGCAGAAGAAGCTAAACAGAGGGAACCAACTTGGAAGTGGCCCCACACTGCCTACAACACCAGAGAAAGGGCCAGAAATATCTTTACTATTTTTTTGACCATTCTCTTTTTTATTATTATTATTTTTTGGAAGATGTTTTTGTTTGATTGTTTCTTCTTCCTTTCTTTTTCTTCTCCTTTTTTTTTTTAATTTTTAAGTCCTCTATTTCTCTTTTAATTTTAATAACCTATTATCACTTTTCAAAAAAAAAAAGACCCTATTTTTAAAGCAAATGCCATATATACATCCGTTCCGTTCCGTTCAGTCACAGTTGTGTCTGACTCTTTGCGACCCCATGAATCGCGGCACACNCCCTGCATCCGCCACTAGCAAGTGGGGCTGGGCAAGGAGGCACGTGAGACGCGGGCGGCAGCTCTTCTTAAGAATCCGCGGAAATACCCGCATGTAACCAGAGCGAACTAACTCAGGCTAACACACCAGATTGTGGGACAGTTACCACGTGAAAAGCTCAAGCATAAGACACCACCAGGACTGCGCACAGAACAAAGGACAGAACAGAAATAGCCGGCTGCAGACCATCCCCCGCAGGCGACAGGCAGCCAGAGCTGTAAGAGCTGGAACGTGGCAATCGCAGCCCCAGAGAGACTTTACTGACCAAACTACAAGCAGGCTTCTTTGCTAACTAAGACTTCTTGGGGTGTGGGACAGTCACAATCTGCCTGACAAGGGAGTGCCAGGAGTACACCCAGAAAACTGAGCAACAGGAAAAGGCGATAAGCCGTGCAACTGCACTCGCCAAACACCTGAGCTACTTGGTCCTGGGAAGGGCACAAAACGCAGGCCCAATCGAATCTGCGACTACCTGGGCGCCGATCCTGAGAGGCTTAGACCAGGGAGGTGCCTGCAGCCTAGGGCCGGCCTCAGACAGTCCCTGGTGGAGAAACAGTCCCCGGCGGAGAAACGTAGAGCCTGAGCGTTGTGCACCAGATGTAGGGGCAGGCCCAGCGGGGCTGAGACACTGCGAATACACGCAAGAGCTATTTGGTAGCAGCACCTCCCTCCCCACAGCGCGACTGACCAAGTGATCCTTAAAAAAAAAAAAAAAATGACTTCCACCGCTCCCTTGCGTCAGGGAGGAAATTAGACACTGAAGAGACCAGCAAGCAGAAGAAGCTAAACAGAGGGAACCAACTTGGAAGTGGCCCCACACTGCCTACAACACCAGAGAAAGGGCCAGAAATATCTTTACTATTTTTTTGACCATTCTCTTTTTTATTATTATTATTTTTTGGAAGATGTTTTTGTTTGATTGTTTCTTCTTCCTTTCTTTTTCTTCTCCTTTTTTTTTTTAATTTTTAAGTCCTCTATTNAATAGATGGGGAAACAGTGTCAGACTTTATTTTGGGGGGCTCCAAAATCACTGCAGATGGTGAGTGCAGCCATGAAATTAAAAGACGCTTACTCCTTAGAAGAAAAGTTATGACCAACCTAGACAGTATATTCAAAAGCAGAGACATTACTTTGCCGACTAAGGTCCATCTAGTCAAGACTATGGTTTTTCCTGTGGTCATGTATGGATGTGAGAATTGGACTGTGAAGAAGGCTGAGCACAGAAGAATTGATGCTTTTGAACGATGGTGTTGGAGAAGACTCTTGAGAGTCCCTTGGACTGCAAGGAGATCCAACCACTCCATTCTGAAGGAGATCAACTCTGGGATTTCTTTGGAAGGAATGATGCTAAAACTGAAGCTCCAGTACTTTGGCCACCTCATGCGAAGAGTTGACTCATTGGAAAAGACCCTGATGCTGGGAGGGATTGGGGACAGGAGGAGAAGGGGACGACAGAGGATGAGATGGCTGGATGGCATCACGGACTCAATGGACGTGAGTCTGAGTGAACTCCAGAAGTTGGTGATGGACAGGGAGGCCTGGCATGCTGCGATTCATGGAGTCGCAAAGAGTCAGACATGACTGAGTGACTGAACTGAACTGAACTGAACTGATACACTATTTGTGCTGGGAGAACCCCATGGACAGAGGAACCTGGTGGGCTACTATTTATGGGGTTGCTCAAGAGTGAGCACACACACATCCTTACATTAAAAAGCAGATGAGTTAAATGTTTGGCCATGATCCCTATAGAAAAATTTTCACAAAATTAAAATGAACACAAAACCAAACAAAAAACCAACCTTCCCCACTTCTCACATGACTGAGTATATTCAGTGTTTGTTCACATGAGGGAAAAATGAATGAAATGAAATGAAAGTTGCTCAGTCGTGTCTGACTCTTTGTGACCATATGGACTGCTGCTGCTGCTGCTAAGTCACTTCAGTAGTGTCCGACTCTGTGTGATCCCATAGACGGCAGCCCACCAGGCTCGCCCATTCCTGGATTCTCCAGGCAAGAACACTGGAGTGGGTTGCCGTTTCCTTCTCCAGTGCATGAAAGTGAAAAGTAAAAGTGAAGTCGCTCAGTCGCAACCGACTCTTCTCAACCCCATGGACTGCAGCCTACCAGGCTCCTCCACCCATGGGATTTTCCACGCAAGAGTACTGGAGTGGGGTGCCAGTGCCTTCTCCAGACCATATGGACTAGTCCATGGAATTCTCCAGGCCAGAATACTGGAGTGGGTAGCCTTTCCCTTCTCCAGGGGATCTTCCCAACCCAGGGATCGAACCCAGATCTCCCGCATTGCAGGCAGATTCTCTACCAGCTGAGCCACCATGGAAGCTCCTTACATGAGAGAAAGAACTAGCAAAAAGCAATATCCCGCAGGGCTTGGTTTGATCTAATTCACTCAGCCCTGGCAAACAGCACAAAACCATATGGTCTATGATGAAGCCCAGCAAATATCATGTAGCTGGATCCTTCTAGGTACATGGCTACCAACACAGAGACCTGGTTTGGACCTAGCACTAAGCCGAAGAGTCCTGCAAAGTCCATCAAAGTCCATGATATGGACATGAAGACTCATCAAGAAGGTGGCTGTCCACAAGCTGAACCAGCCAGTAGTACCTTGATCTTGTACTTCCCAGCCTATGGAACTGTGACAAAGTTAACTTTCAGTTGTAAGACCACCTTACCTGCCTCCTGAGAAATCCGTATGCAGGTCAAGAAGCAACAGTTAGAACCCGACATGGAACAACGGACTGGATCCAAATTGCGAAAGGGGTATGTCAAGGCTGTATATTGTCCCCTGCTTATTTAACTTATATGCCAGAGAACATCATGTGAAATGCTGGGATGGATGAAGCACAAGCTGGAATCAAGAATGCTGGGAAAATATCAATAACCTCAGATACGCAGATGACACCACCCTTATGGCAGAAATCGAAGAGGAACTAAAGAGCCTCTTGATGAAAGTGAATGAGGAGAGTGAAAAAGCTGCCTTAAAACTCAACATTCAAAAAATAAGATCATGGCATCCGGTCTCATCACTTCATGGCAAATTGATGGGAAAACAATAGAAACAGTGACAGACTTTATTTCTTTGGGCTCCAAAATCATTGCAGATGGTGGCAGCACCCATGAAATTAAAAGACATTTGCTCCTTGGAAGAAAAGCTATGACCAACCTAGACAGCATATTCAAAAGCAGAGACATTACTTTGCCAGCAAAGGTCCATCTAGTCAAATCTATAGTTTTTCCAGTAGTCATGTATGGATGTGAGAGTTGGACTATAAAGAAAGCTGAGCACCGAAGAATGGTGCTTTTGAACTGTGGTGTTGGAGAAAACTCTTGAGAGTCCCTTGGACTGCAAGGAGATCCAACCAGTTCATCCTAAAGGTAATCAGTCCTAAATATTTATTGGAAGGACTGATGCTGAAGCTGAAACTCCAATACTTTGGCCACCTGATGCAAATAACTGACTCATTGGAAAAGACCCTCATGCTGGGAAAGATTGAAGGCAGGAGGAGAAGGGGACAACAGAGGATGAGATGGTTGGATGGCATGACCAATTCGATGGACATAAGTTTGAGCAAGCTCCAGAGTTGGTGATGGACAGGGAGGCCTGGCATGCTGCAGCCCATGGGGTCACAAAGAGTCGGACATGACTGAGCAACTGAATTGAACTGAACTGAAGCCATCCAGGCTATGGTATTTTCTTATGGTAACCTGAGCTGACTTATATAGCGGGCATAGTGTTGGGGTCAAGATTAGGACAATATGGGACCATTTCCTCATTCACTAAAGATCTACCTCCCAAGGAGGCTCTGCTTGTTCACTGATGAATCAACAGAATAAACTCTGACTTCTTGGGGGTGGGGTGGGAGGGTATGAATGTTTCATTTTGCCTCTTTCACATCTGTGATGAGTTCTCTACTATTTCTGGGATGATTTCTTTCTTTTTAAAATTTTGTCCAAGATTTCCCTAGCAGTCCAGTTGTTGGGACTCCATGTACCCACTGCAGGGGGCTTAGGTTCCACCCCTGGTAGCAAACTAAGATCTTGCATGCCACTCAATGCAGCCAACAACAACAAAGATCTACTTTAAAATTTTGTCCGTAAAATTTTCAGTATGCATTTCCAAAAGATAAGGAGTCTTTAAAAATAACCATAATGATCACATCCCAATAAATTCCCAGAAATTCCTCAATAGCTCAGACAGTAAAGAATCTGCCTGCAATGAGACATCTGCCTGCATAGAAACCCATACCCAATTGCCCTGGGTTGGGAAGATCCCCTGGAGAAGGAAACGGCAACCCACTGCAGTATTCTTGCCAGGAGTATCCCATGGACAGAGAAGCCTGGCGGGCTGCAGTCCATGGGGTCACAAAGAGTCAGATACAACTGAGCAACAAGCACTTTCCTCAATACCATCAACTATCTAGTACCTATTCACATTTCCAGTTGTTTCACAAATGCATTAATGTGTGTATTTTTGTTTTATAAGTTTTTTTAATCAAGATCCAATTAAAGGCTCTCAATGGCAGTGGGTACAATGCTACTTGAGTCCTTTATAATCTGTTGGTCCTCTTTCATTGTTTTATTTACTTGAATTTGTTACTGTTGTTGTGAGGAAAGACAGATGATGTCTCATATGAAGTTTCCCTGTTTGGATTTGCTCATTACATCTTCATGTTATTTTAAAATGTTTCTCTCTCTTTTGTGATTTCTTATAAATGGCTGCTGCTGCTGCTGCTGCTGCTAAGTCGCTTCAGTCATGTCCGACTCTGTGCGACCTCATAGACGGCTAGTTGGATACATAACTTGACAAGATTCAGGATGACTTTTTTAAAGACTGCTTTATAAGAGTGGTGCAATCTTCCATATCAATGAATATAATATTTAGTTGTTTCTCTTTGTGTAAAGTTTGCAGCCACTGATGATTAATACATAGATCCATTAATTCATTAAGGGATGTAAAATGATAATATTCTGTCGATCCTTCATTTATTCAGTTCAGTTCAGTTCAGTCGCTCAATTGTGTCCAGCTCTTTGCAATCCCGTGGATTCAGCATGCCAGGCCTCCCTGTCCATCAACTCCCGGAGTTCACTGAAACTCTTGCTCATCAAGTCGAAGATGCCACCCAACCATCTCATCCTCTGTCATCCCCTTCTCCTCCCGCCCTCAATCTTTCCTAGCTTCAGGGTCTTTTCAAATGAGTCAGTTCTTCACATCAAGTGGCAAAAGGATTGGAGTTTCAGCTTCAACATCAGTCCTTCCAATGAATATTCAGGACTGATGTCCTTTAGGATGGACTGGTTGGATCTCCTTGCAGTCCAAGGGACTCTCAAGAGTCTTCTCCAACACCACAGTTTAAAAGCATCATTCTTCAGTGCTCAGTTTTCTTTACAGTCCAACTCTCACATCCATATGTGACTACTGGAAAAACCATAGCTTTGACTAGACGGACTTTTGTTGGCAAAGTAATGTCTCTGCTTTTAAATATTCTGTCTAGGTCAGTCATAATTTTTCTTCCAAGGAGCAGGCGTCTCTGAATTTTATGGCTGCAGTCACCATCTGCAGTGAATTATTAGCTGAAAAAATTCTATAAAATTGCCTTTTCTATTATTTAATTATCCAATATAGTGCATAGAGTAACATCAGGATAAACGCCTGATATTTCCCTTTGTTTATTGGCTTTAAATTAATGTGATGGATCACCAGCATTCTCCAAAGGAGACCAACTGGTAATTAGTCCGAGTTGTTTTTTTTTTTAACTTGTTTTTTATATCATTATGAACTCATAGATTTTAACATATGTGTTTCAATCCACTGCAATTATTATCTTTATTAATGTTAAAATACCTCAATCATTAGTCAAGGAGAACCTCTTAGTTTGGCCCCTAAGTCCTTTTGACATGCCTTAGTAAGATGTCTTTGCCATTGTCCTTTCTGCCTGGATTTCTGATTCAAAAAGATATTCCAGGTTTTTCCTGTGCCTTTTCTGACCCAGACCTAGAAGTCATCTCTCCAAGGAGTTCCTTCCTAATATTGGGAAATGAAATTGTATAATCACAATCTGGCCACTCGCTTATACATTGTTATGAAGTTGGTCATTATTTTCATGGTTATTTCTGTGCATATATAAGCACTAAATTGTTTCAATTGTGTCCAACTCTTTGCTACCTGACAGACTGTAGCCCACCAGGCTCCTCTGTTCATGGCATTCTCCAGGCAAGAATACTGGAGTGGGTTGCCATGCCTTCCTTCAGGGGATCTTCCAACCCAAGGGTCAAACCTGCGTCTCTTATATCTCCTGTGTTAGCAGGTGGGTTCTTTACCACTAGCACCACATGGGAAGCCCAGTTATTTCTTACAGATAGAACTAAGAAATATTTTAGAAAAAAAATTTTTTATTTTTAAAAGTTAAAATACATCATGAAAGCATATCAATATGTCTTCCAATTCAAATTCAAGAGGTAAAGTTTTTATTTACTTTTTTGATCTCAAATATATCCTTTCTCCTATACCAATAAAATTTGTTGTCAATGACACTGGAAATGATCAAATTAGAATATCTTGCCATTTTTCATTTCTTTTATCTTGCAATATATTCACAACACTCTCAGAGAAATAAGGCTTCCCTGTCCTTCACTATCTCTCAGTTTGTTCAAACTCATGTCCGTTGTGTCAGTGATGCCATCCAACCATCTCATCCTCTGTCGTCCCCTTCTCCTCCTGGCTTCAGTCTTTCCCAGCATCAAGGTCTTTTCCAAAGAGTCAGCTCTTCGCATCAGGTGGCCAAAGTATTGGAGCTTCAGCTTTAGCATCAGTCCCTCCAATGAATATTCAGCATTAATTTCCTTTATGTTTGACTGGTTTGATCCTTTCAGTTGAAGGGATTCTCAAGAGTCTTCTCCAGCACCACAATTCAAAAGCATCAGTTCTTTGGTGCTCAATCTTCTTTTTGGTCCAACTCTCACACCCGCACATAACTACTGGAAAAACCATGGATTTGACTATATGGACCTTTGTTGGCAAAATGATGTCTCTATTTTTTAATGCACTGCCTAGGTTTGTCATAGTTTTCCCTTCAAGGAGCAACCGTCTTTAATTTTAGGGCCGCAATCACCATCCACAGTGATTTTGAAGGCCAGGAAAATAAAATCTGTCACTGTTTCCATTTTCCCCCCTTCTATTTGCCATGAAGTGATGAGTCCAGATACCATGATCTTAGTTTTTTGAATGTTGAATTTAAGCCAGGTTTTTCACTCTCCTCTTTCACTTTCATCAAGAGGCTCTTTAGGTCCTCTTCACTTTCTGTCCCATTAGCATCAGGAAACTGTCAAAATGTAAGCCTACATCTTCCTGGCTGAGCAAATACCCTCATGGCACAGGACTTTTAAGAGCTTAGGTCCCCATTTAGTCCTCTTTGGCCCCATTTCCATTTAGATTTTTAACCTGTCAATCTCTTATTAGCTTCTCAATTTTTTCATATTTTAATAACCTCGTCTGAAATAGTAAGGGCTTCCCTGATAGCTGAGTTGGTAAAGAATCCGCCTGCAATGTGGGAGACCTGGGTTCAATCCCTGGGTTCGGAAGATCCCCTGGAGAAGAGAAAGGCTATCCATTTTAATATTCTGGTCGGCAGAAATCCACACTGTCTAGTCCATGGGGTCACAAAGAGTTCAGATACGAATTTCACTTTCACTTTTCACTTAACTTCAGTAAATAGAAGAGCAATTCATCAATTTCACGGAAATATTTTCCTACTACATTTGTGTTGGGTTTTTATTTTATTTTTCAACGTACAGAGATGGAATTACTAAGCCTAGCAAGGCCTCAAGCCCTGAGCACAAAGCTAGTCACAAAATGAGAGTTCATTAAATATTTGTTGAATAAATTAATAAATAAATGTGTATAACTATGTGGTCAAATACACTACCCTTTTCCATTGTGAATTTTCCTGTTTTCCAGCTCCAAAGTTTAAAAAGCTATTTCTATTATTCATACATTAAATGTAAGATATATTCTGAAGTAAGAAAAATTAATCAGCATTTCTAAAATATATGGGAGTTACAGGAACTTCCCTGGCAGTCTAGTGGTTAAGACTTTATACTTCCAATGCAGGGGGGTGGGTTCAATCCCCGGTCAGGGAACTAAGATCCCACATGCTATGTGGCCAAAAGATAAAAGTAAAATTAAAATAAAATATATGGCAGTTACAAATACAGGTGAAATTAATACAGACCTTAACTTTAGCCAACCTGACCACATGCCAGGCCTCTGAAGACACTGTGTGATTAAAGACTTCATCCTGGGTGATTAACACCTTGGTTTATGTTTTTCTTTTCTCCTAAAGTCAGTTAATCATATTAGGAAATGGGCCTGAAAACCACCAAGGGCATTACACCAGTTTACTCACTGGGAACTTTCTTCCAAGCCATTTTCAAGGACCTGAACCTCGGAAACACCAAGTTTGACACAACTTAGCAAAGGAATTCACTTGTCACAGTTCTCTCCCCACTTCCCGTCAATTCATAATGCCTTTCACCTTTCCCATCTGCAATGACTATGGAGCGAGAGGAACAGTAAATCTGCCTCTTAGTGATGGTGACTGGTACTCACTGCAGGAGCTCCCTCACTTCCAAAAGTCCTGGGAGCATGTGGTGAGGTGTCCTATTTATACCAATGACCTTCCCCACGTCCAGAACTTGAACAGCTGCACAATATATATAACGGAATGGAAAGTAACATGACACACATTTCAAAGAGAAAATTGGAAAGGCATATATATCCAACCTTCCTTTTGGCTCTATGTGACTCTTTTTCTTTGCGTCTATGTCATAAAAATAACAAAGGGGCCAGCATGGGGCATGAAGGCAGAGACTGTTTTAGGGGAAATTATTTTGACTCTCAAAAATGAAAGCCTGAAATGAAGAAGAAAACGTTTGAGAAAAAAAAAATGGATTACTGATAAAGACTCTTATGGAATGATATCATCACTTTTTGAATTGGGACGGTACATTTTAAAAGGTACCAGTCATTCCACTTAATAGATTTTAAAATGACTACAGATTTTTTTTTATTGGAATCCTTGAGCTCCAGGATCTTGTGTGCATGACTTTGTATCTTCAGGGGGTATCTACAATAGTCCACACATATAATAGTCACTCAATCCATGTGTTGTAATTAATAAATTGTGAAAATCTCAAGAGTGATGGAGGATATGTGTGTGTTGTGTACACACAACTGTAACCATAGGAAATTATTAGCTTTTACGGAGTACCTACTGTATGCATCATACTGCTCAAGGGGAGGAAATAACCCAGGTCTCAAGTAGCATGAAAACACTAGGCTTTATAAAAAGGAACGGAATTGGGTCATTTATAGAGATGTGGATGGATCTAGAGTCTGTCATATATGCTAAAGTAATTCAGAAAGAGAGAAACAAATATTGTATCCTAATGCATATAAATGGAATCCATCAAAATGGTACAGATGAACCTATCTGCTGGGCAAGAATAGAGACGCAGATGTAGAGAACAGAGATGTGAACATGGGGCGGGCGGAAGGGGAGGATGAGACGAATTGGGAGGGTAACATTGACATATATACACTGCCATGGGTAAAATAGCTAGCTAGTGGGAAGCCGCTGTATAGCACAGGGAGCTCAGCTCGGTCCTCTGCGATGACTAGATGGGTGGGATGGGGAGGTGGGAGGGAGGTCCAAGAGGGAGGGGATATATATACATATAGAGGGAGGTCCAAGAGGGAGGGGATATATATACATATAGCTGATTCACTTCGTTGTGCAGCAGAAACTAATGCAACCTTGTAAAGCAATTATATTCCACTTGGGAAAAAAAACAACAGAAAATACACTGGGCTTTGTGTAAAACCATTTTAAATCATCATTTTTAAAGTCAAATAAACTCTTTTCTCCATCAACAAAACAACTCCCCTGTCTGTCCATTTACAAAAATCAGTGAACCCACCTCTGGCTTCCTGAGCTAGAAAATCAAGGTTAAAGGCAAGGACCCCTTGTCTGCCTGGCACTCACCTCCTTCCTCACCCCCATGGCCCATCTTCTGGTTTACACACTTCCATCAGTCTGGAAGCAAGTGTGCTGCTTGCTCAGATTGCTGCGATTGCTAGAAGAGGCTCTGGAAGACGCATCCCACACTTGTATCATCCTTGGCTCTGAAACACGCTCCTTCTAATAGTGTCGCAGGAAAACAGTTAATGTTGTTTTGCCATCATTAAACTGTCAGCACTGCTCAGCTGAAAGCACAAATAGCATACACATACATAAAAATGCTCAAAAAGCTTGGAAATAGGTTTATTTTTCTCTGAACACAGGAAGAACATAGGGACTTATTTCTGTTACACCTCACCCCATTTTACCCCCTAACCAATTTCTGGGCTATAAATGTAGTTGTTGCTGTTAGTCTTCTCAGAAAAAGTATATATTGAATAAAAGCATGGGAATGTCATTTTACCAATATGAAGGAAAATCTTGTTTCCAGAATTCATGTGAGTACCAAGGTGGAAATATGGCAAAAATATAGAGATGCGCTGGTCAATACAGTTTGAAGACGGGGGTGGTTCTAGACAGACTCTACCTCCCCTTCCTGCTCTAGAACTCTAAATCTGTGATCTGAAAGAAGAAGCATGGTAAGGAGGGAAGACAGGTGAGCAAATCACTTGGAGCTGCATCAAGTGATGACTTTCTGGGACTTCCTGGTGGTCCAGTAGCTAAGACTCCGTGATCCCAATGCAGGGGGCCTGGGGTTCAATCCCTGATCTAGGAAGTAGATTCCATATGCCACCATGAATAAATACTCTGCATGCTACCACGAAGGTCAAAAATCTCGGATACCACAATGAAGACCTGGTGCAGCCAAATAAATAAAATATTAAGAGAGAGAGAGGATTTCATTCTCTGTCTTAGCTACACAGCAAGACAAGGCTGATCAGGAGGAACCAAGAACTAAAAGTAGAGCTAGCTTCTATTTGTTGGAAAGGCCTTTCGGAGAACATGCCTAGTTTTGGAAGCTAGGAGGAGGTTAAGACTGGAAATCACACTGGACAGGCAATACAAAGTGGATCTCAGAGGGGTCAACAACAGAATTAGTGAGTCTTAGATAACACAGGAAGAACAGGGACTTTCTGCTCCCCTTGTACATAAGATGCAAGGCCTGGGGCCAACACTCCACTTTTTCAGCATCTATATCTATTTCTATTAGTAAAGCTGTTACCATGACTAATTGATTTTTCAGTATCATGAGAGAAAGGCAAAACAAGAACATATTCTTGTGTTTTTTACTTCTTGTACTGCATTTTTTACAAATTGAAATCTCATGGCAACCTTGCATTGAACAAGTCTATTGGTGCAATGTTTTTCCAAAAGCCTTTGTTCACGTCCTGTCTTTGTATTGCAATTTGGTAATATTGAAATAGTCAAATGTTTTCGTTAGTGATCTTTGTTGTCACTACTACAACCAGCTCAAGGCTCAGGTGATTCTTAACATTTTTAGCAATAATGTATTTTTAAATTAAGGCAGGTACATTGTTTTAGAGACATCATGCTATTGTACATTTTATAGCCTACAGTATAATGTAAACACTACTTTTATATGCACTGGGAAACCAAAAAATCTGTGGGACTCATGTTATTGTGATTTTATCTTTATTGTGATGGTCTGGAATCAAACCATAATATCTCCAAGGTCATGCCTGTGCTCTATTAGAGATGTAATCTAGAATTTAAAATATTCTGTAGATAGTCATAATAGAGAAGCGAGGAAAATGTTCTAATAGTAATGTAGACCACTATCTATCTTGTATAAACCTCATTGCTCAAGTGGAAAGACTTCATTTGGTTCACAATAAGCAGACAAGGGCATTGGTGGGAAATGGTGCTGAATAGAGTCCTCGGGGACAGAGCTAGTTAACACCCCCAAGTAGGGGTGGGCGTCCCTACATTTCCCTAACTCCTTACAGCTGGGTTAGGTACCTAATGACTAGATCAGTACAATGAACTTCAAGTGGAAGTGATATTTGTCACTTCCAAGCCTGGATATATCAACGCCAAGTGCTTCCTCCCTTCCCCTCTCCATGGTGATTTGGAAGTATGATGCAGATGGCACAGCAATAAGACGGAAGCCCAGCCTCCAAAGCCTTTGCTTGGACGAGAGCTGCCAAGGAAAGCCTGCATCACCTGTTATAAGCACAAATACATTTTTGTTACTGAAGCATAACCTAGCATTATCCTGACTCACATGGTCCCTGGGGAAAAGGGGGAAGAGATTCTGCTCTCCTTCTCACTGGAAAACTATGGGCTGAAGAAAGACAATAACTACTCCTTCAGAAAGACTACCTTCCCATCCAATGAGATCTGCAAAGACAGATGACATAGAAACACAGCGAAGCAAGATAATTTTGTATCTATTTGCCCAATTCTCTGAGGGCCCCACCAACCTCCTGACCAATGCCATTTGTGACCAACTTTTCAGTAAACCTTACTACATTTACCTAGAATTGAGCCTGGACAGAATTCTGTGTTGACTTGGAAGAAGGTGTGGCAATACCTTTGATGAAGCCATGAGTCTTAATCTGCTTAACGATTTCAAGACTGCCTTCTTATTTATTCAATTGATGTTGAAGACTTTCTATAGCAGTAGACTGCCTCCAGGTTTCCAGGATCTTTTCATCCAGGCCAGGTGCTTCAGAGAAATACCTCTTGGCTCTAGGCCCCCAGGGTTTCAAAGTAGCGCTACAGAATTTAGCATTTAGTCAAAAGGACATTTCATTGTTACACAAATGAAAGCCAGTGGTAAACTAAAACAAATGAGATCTCAAAATCAATCCTTTTTATTTAAAACTAAGAACTTTAAGGACCTGATGATCAGGATGATGTTTTTGAACGTCCAATTGGGCAATGTACTTGAAAGTGCTTTTTGGGAAAAAAAAAAATTTTTTTTTTTTTTTTTGCTACAGTGCACAGAAATGCTCTGTTCCTTGGCTTTAGACAAATGGAGAATACTCACCTTATTTTTTTGAGACTACTTAACCCCAATAACAATTTAGAATTACTGTCATGCAGCCGGCTGTCTCATAGTCGCCTTTGTCTTTATCTGCTAGAGCTGTGGTGCCTCCTCATTGCCTGCCTCTGTTTCAATAGTGTACAATCTGGTTATTATGTGAGCTTTATTTTTTTAAGCACCAAAACCCTGCTTTTACCCATGGGTTTCTTTATTACCGTCTAAGGAGCCCTGGCAGACTGGAGCCATTTTTCCCTTCGACAGACCTTTAAATGATTCTTCATGCTTTTGTCACATAATTAAAATTAGATTACTTTAACTCCCTGCTGGCTGGCCTGAGTGGGGGCCCTTGTAAAGCCTCCAGCTGGCAGAGGGGCCATTGAAAGGTGGAATATGGTCCAAACACACTCAGCCGCTGCCTTCCCCCACCCCCAGCCAGGAGGCCATTGTGTGCCTTGCCAGTTAGACAAGATTTACCCCGAGTTTATCAATGGCTGCTTATTTTCTAAGGGCTGGATTTTCCTTTCAAAAGACTTGGAGTCAGGGACTGGTATGTTTGTTTCTAAGGAGCTGGAGCTCTTCTAGTCCCCGTTTTCCAGCCCCAAGAGAGCTCACCTCTTAGTGCTTTGCCTGGTGGCTCAGCCAAAATGGACCAGAAAGAACAAGCACCAGAGCGCATATACGGTCATACACGTTGGTGTCCAAATGTTTCCTTGGTTTCCCCGCCGAGGCCGAATGCAAAAATCCCTTCTCTCTTCTCTGGGCTGTTCTCCTTAAACCTCCCCCTTCCCCTCTGTGATCAGGACTCTCCTTGGCTGCATTTCTAAGCACAGCTTCAATTGGGTTTCCACTTGAACAGCAATGAGAGCTCCCATCACGATAGATCTACACAACAGCTCTTCACAACACACCTACTCCAGCTGAATTTTTAACACCTGCGTCTTCTCGCTTCTCCTCCATTTCCTCCCCAAAACAGAGAGGCGAGACGAGTGAAGTCCAGTGTTACTATCCATCAAGGAATCTCAGCTCTGTCTGCTAAAAGAACAGTTCTGGGTCACTCTTGGCATTTTCTCTAGCCAAAGACCTCCTCACAGCCTTTCCCTGGATCATTTCATCCATCCATCTCTCTGCCTGCCTTTCACTTGTCCACTTTCTATTATACAGCCCAGCCAAGAGAGAGGGTTTGAACTTGATCAGATGTGGGCTAGACTCCTGTGTTAATTCTTATTAGGGCTGTGACCTAGAGTGAGTGACTTAATGTCTCTGAATTTTATTTTCTTATGATAAAATTAGGGATAATAATACCGCCACCTTATTACTGAAGTTAACAGAATTTCTTCTTCCAAACTAAGCTCTGATTAAAATGTGTGGTGCCCTTAAGAAAGAATCTTCAATTCAATTCCCCGAATTTCATTTCTTAGTGGAAAACTACCGATACTTCACATACAGTCATCTGCTAACATTCACACAAGTGTGCTTGTAGGAATGTCTTGAGATCACAAGGAACCAGCTTTGTTCTGGTCATTGTGTCCTCATTTTATATCATCCAAGAAAATAACTCTCATAATTAGAGGGAATATGACAAAAAATATCCAGCACAAACCAATATTCTTATTTTTAAGTGGTACGTTTGTGGTCCCGTTCCTGTTTTTAGTTGTTATCAGGGTTGCTACAGAAATTTCTTTAAAGACAGACATGCTAAGAAGAATGTCAAGAAACTTATTTTTAAGTACTTTAAGGTTTTGATGTAAGAAAAAAAGAATACATCAAAGGCAAGAAGGTGATAAAAACAATGACAGCAATAGAAAGAGTTCTAAATCGTCAGTGAACAGCTCTGAAACTTAGGAAATCGAAGGGGGAGAATTAAGTCTAATTTATAACTTTCCTAGTTTGTAACTACTGAGAAAGCACAGTAACGCACTGTTTCTGTGATATAAAATAATACATTCTAAAAATCCAACCTGTTCTAAAATTTCTTATCCTTTCAATTACTTCTTTGTTTTGAGGCATTATTTAAAACAAAACAGGAAATTCCCTGATAGGCCAGTGGTTGGGACTCATGGCCAAGGCCCTGGGTTCAGTCCTTTGTCAAGAAACTAAAATCCCACAAGCTTTGCAGCCTGGACAAAAACAAAAAGAAAGAAAGGAAAAAACATGAAACAAAATATTCACCTGTAAAGGCCGGGAAGACTTTATCCTGCATTTCCTTATCAGATGGGTTGTAACCTATAGGAATTCTGATGAATGGGATACAAGACAATAAATTTTGATCATTTTATTTATCATTTGGAAGAAGCAAGCACAGGGTGAGCATATTCAGCCATTCAGTAGAGAATCTTGGTTAATGGCATGATAGAATAAGTAATGATGGAAAGTTCACAAAGGATAATTTAGTGTATGCTAAAGGCGATATTTCAGATAAATGGGGAAATTTCAAGCTATTCAATAAATGGTATTAGGACAAGAAGGTAGTCACCTGGAAAAAAATTAAATAAACCCACATCACATTTCTTGAACCAAAATAAATTTCAGATAGAAAACATATTTAAATAAAACCGTAGAGTACTAAAGAAAACAAAAATGTTTTAAATAATTATGCACTGGCAAAAGCTTTTCTGACTCAGAACACAGAAATTATAAAAAGATATATTTAACCATGTAAAAATTTTAAATTCTGCACATCAAAGAAAAAACAAAAAATGTAAGACAACCACCACACAGAAAGGTAACTACAACCCATATCACAGATGTGGAGATAAATTCTTTCTAACAGAAAGACTTTAAAAATGGCTCTTAAGTACATAAAAATAGTCTTAACCTTATTCATATTAAACAAAATGCAAAATAAAACCATAATGAGACACAGAATGACATGTCAATGAAAAGTCAACAGTACTTCTTAATTCTCACACTCAGAGGAACCACCTGGAGATGGGCTTAACCTGCAGAATCTGATAGATCAAGTCTGGAGTGAGGTCTGAGAGTTTGCATTCCTAACAGGCTCCCTCCTGCCAGCGGCCCACTGACCATACCCTGAGCAGCATACATTGCTGATGGGCCTGTATATTTATATTAGCAGGCTGGAAGCAATTTGGTAACAGCTTTCAAAATAAAAAGTGCACAGACTGTCAGCAGTTCCACTTTAGTCATTCACAGAGGAGCCTAGGATACAACTGAATATGCAGATGAGAGAAAACCATATAATCCAGATACAATCCATGCAATTGAATATGCAAATAGAAAAAAGAATAAGGCTGATACTGAGCAGAGAAATCTCCAAGATACTTTAACTTGATGAAGAAGTTTCAGAAAAGAAAAACCACCTACATTTGTGTGTGTGTGTGTGTGTGTGTTATTGAATGGGCTGAAGACATCTCTGAGTGTTTCTTTCATCCTCACCACATGTCCAAAAGCACTCTGTGATCTAGCTCTTCTGCCTCAGACAGTTTCCATAACTTTTTCAAACTTGCTTGGTAACACAAGCATGCAAAGTGCTATTTGCTTTCCATGGAATTCTCTGTTCCACCACTGTGGGCAGATGGTCACACTTCCTGCTTTTTGATTGTCCAAATACGAATCATCAAATATGCACTATTTTCCCTCCAGCTCCACGAGACACACTTCAAGCTCTCCAAATGGACTCCTTGAAGTCCCTCTCAGGTTTAAGGGGTGGTAAGGCAGAATCTTGTATCTTGTTTAAACTGCTACTTCTGGAGCCTCTGCCACTTGCTCCACTGAAATAGAAAGTTGCTAGAGATAGTATTGTCGCTGCTGTTATTTAGTTGCTAAATCCAGTCCTGCTCTTTGGTAACTCCATGGATTGTAGCCTGCCAGGCTCCTCTTTCCATGGGGATTCTGGAGGCAAGGACACTGGAGTGGGTTGCCATTTCTTTCTCTGGAGATCTTCCTGACCGAAGGATTCAACCCAGGTCTTCTGCATTGGCAGGCAGATTCTTTACCATCTGAGCCACCAGGGAAGCCCCTGATGCTGCTGCTAAGTTGCATCAGTCGTGTCTGACTCTGTGCGACCCCATAGACGGCAGTCCACCAGGCTCCCCCATCCCTGGGATTCTCCAGGCAAGAGTACTGGAGTGAATTGCCACTGCCTTCTCCGAGGGCAGCACCTAGAGATCCTATTACATGGACTCTATCATGTTAAAGACTACAAATCTGTAGCCTAGGCCAAGTCTGGCAGTGGGGATATTTGGATTCTTTTTGTTTTTATTTTGTTTTGTTTAAAAAAATTCCCAACCTTATTGAGAGAAATTGACACATAGTACTGTGTAATTTAAGGTGTACAACATGTTGAGTTGATACCGTTATAAATTCCAAATGATGGCCACAGCAGTATTGGCTACCACCTCCAACCCATCATAGCATTACACTTCTTTTTCATGCTAAGCATATTTAATATGCACTCTCCGTGACATGCAAGTATGCTGCTGCTGCTACTAAGTCGCTTCAGTCATGTCTGACTCTGTGCGACCCCATAGACGGCAGCCCACCAGGCTCCCCAATCCCTGGGATTCTCCAGGCAAGAACACTGGAGTGGGTTGCCATTTCCTTCTCCAGTGCATGAGAGTGAAAAGCGAAAGTGAAGTCGCTCAGTCGTGTCCGACTAGTAGCGACCCCATGGACTGCAGCCCACCAGGCTCCTCCATCCGTGGGATTTTCCAGGCAAGAGTACTGGAATGGGGTGCCATTGCCTTCTCCGGACATGCAAGTATAGGATACAGAATTATTACCTACAATCACCACGCTGTCCATTAGATCCCCGAATTGTTGATTTTCTAACTCCAAGTTCACACCATTTGAGCAATGTATCCCCATTCTCCCACCCCCTCACCTCCTAGTGACCACCACCTCTACTCTGTTTCTCTAAATTCGCCTTTTTTGAGATTTCACAAGAGATGTGAAATTTTGTTTGACTCTCAGAGTCTTGGCCATTATTCTCTAAACAGATTTTACATGAACTTCCAGATTTCTGAAAATCTGAAAGATCTGCCAATAAATGGCCTGCATTCCTCCTTTGCAAGATTTGGCTGGAGCTAAGCTATGGCTGGGGCTTCCCTGGTGGCTCAGATGGTAAAGAATCTGCCTGCAATGCAGAGACTCAGGTTTGACTCCTGGGTCAGGAAGATCCCTGGGTAAGGGAATGGCTACCCCCTCCTACCCACTCCATTCTTCTTACCTGGAGCATTCCATGGACAAAGGAGCCTGGCGGGCTACAGTCCATGAGGTCACAGAGAGTCAGACACACCTGAGCAAGCTTCACTTCACTTCAAGCTGTGGCTGTTCCTTTAGTGGGCCCACAGGGTGCCATATTCCAACCATTTCCTTGTGTTGGGTTCACCCATTATTATGCTGGCAGTGTAGTCTTTCTCCTACCCTCCTGTTTCTTTCCCAGGTGTACATTTCAGTGTGTGACACCCCCCATCCCATGCCACAGAACACATTCCCAGTGGAGCAGGGCTGGCCCAAGGCAAACCTGCAAAGCTCTGGAGCATTTTATCACTTCTTTCTAAAACACTTCCCCACACTGAATGCCTTTTCCCTCCCTCTACATCCACCACGTCAGTGCTTTCTTATTGCCCCAAATTCTCTTTTCTGAAAGAAATAGATCATCTCATTTATTCACACTAAATTGTTAGTGATTTAATACATCTCTGGTGGGGGGGGGAGAGGGGAATGTCCAAAAATGTTTAGCATTTCCAAATGGTGAAATTCCAGCCAACCAGACACTTTGGATGAATGAGGCATTTGGGGGCAGGAGACAAAGATCCTCCAAACCACATCTAGTGGGCAGTTACTTCTCCACTTTTCATCAGCCAGCTAAAATATTTGCCAACACCATCAGAAGGGCTGTTCCTTTTTGTTTCACTGACTAAGGGTTTTCCAAGGAATCCCTACCCTAGTTGGTTCTTCCTGGGAGACATATTTATATAATTCATTCCTATTCTGAGATGGGGCGCCCTGTGTGTTTTAGCCTACCAGAAGCTTAATATATGCCAACAGTGCAGTATGGCTCTAGACAGGCACACACACACACATGCATGCACACACACATAGACACACACACACACTTGAACATAAACTTAGCCATGTCATCCACAGATAAAACATAAGAAGTAGCTTCACTGAAACCTTAACCCACCTCTGGGCATTTGTACAGCTCATTCTGAGAGTCCACATTTTGAGAAGAATGCTGATAGGTTATGAGCTTTCTGATGAAAGAAACCAGGAGAAGGATGATGTTGGAACCACACCAGTAATAAGAGAAGGTTTAAAGAAAGACTCAGTGGCTGTCTTCAAAGGTTTGAAGGGCTGTCACGACAGGGAACCAGATGGATTAGGTTTTTGTCGTGCCAAGGAACAAACTAAGACCAGTGGAGAGATGCTAAGGATGAGAGTGGGAGGCGATTTTGGCTCTGGAAAGAAATTTTAACAGCTACTAGATAGAGATTACAGGAAAATGACTTTCCCTTTCACTAAAAATATCCCAGGAGAGGCTGTCTGACCATCTGTTTGGAATGCTATAGAAAGAAACCTTACCATAGTTGGTGGCCTGACTTGAGTTTGCTGGGACTTTTGATACCAAATCCCACTTTTTGTATGATTCTGCTTGCATTTCACAGAGAACATATCATCCCTGCATCCACAAACGCAGGATAATGCCTCTACCTATTCCGTTGGAATATCAGTATCGTCATTCAGGTCCAATTACATCAATGTTCTCTTTCAGACTCAGCGTCTGGGATTTCTATAGTTTCGCCTTCATGACCCTTGGATGTTCAGCCTTTGTATTCTTGTTGTCAGTGAGCATGTGAAATGGATTTTCGATCAGTGGGTCTTTCCTAAGCATGCTTGCAAAGCAGATGATGTGGCAATTGTTTATTTTATGGACAACCCTTTTTCTGTCCCCAGAACATGGCTAACATATCTATGACTCACATTCACAGGACAGAAGGATTGTTCTGGCTTGTGTTTTTACTTCTTTTGGCCAATTGGAGAGATATTTATAAACATTTATTGATTTGGATTCATAAGCCAAAGGAGGGGGGCAAAATCTTGCTGGGCTGGTTGCTATGGTAACTAGCATTTCACACGTGTACTCACCAGCCGGCAGTGAGGGCTCAGAACAAAACCCAAAGCCTACCTGTAGCTGCAAACTGCGTATTTGCTCCTTTTACATTTCTAACACTATTGATGGGATGTATCAAATAGATAACTAGGAGAACATGCCATATAGCACAGGGAACTCTACTTAGCGCTGTGTGGTGGCCTAAATGGGAAGAAAATTCAAACTATGTGTAAGCTGATTCATTTCACTGTACAGAAGAAACTAAAACAACTTGTAAAGCAACTATACATCGATAAAAATTAATAAAGATTGTGTGTAGTAAGGCCACATTTTAAATTCTGTCTGCTAAAATATTCACCATCTCTTCATAGATGTACAGGGACGCTTCTGTCATGTATAAAGTCTCTTCACGTGTGTGTTGTTCCAATGCTGTGTTCGTTGGTTCCCACACAAACACCATGGGGCTTCCCAGGTTGCTCGGTGGTCAAGAACCCGCCTGCCAATGCGGGAGACTCAGGAGACGGGGATTTGATCGCTGGGTCAGGAAGATCCCCTGAAGGAGGAATGGCGACCCACTTTAGTAGTCTTGCCTGGAAAACCCCATGGACGGAGCAGCCTGGCAGATGGCAGTCCGTAGGGTCACAAAGACTTGGACACAACTGAACGACTGAGCTCACTTGCTTGCACACAGATATCATTCTTTAAAAATCATTGATAGAAATGTTCTCTTAAATCAAATACTTTTTAATCAAAAAGGAAAGAAAATCAGTTTTTCTCTTCCACAGTGCCATATGATAGCATATTGCACTGAAATAGAAAAAAATACATGTTTTTATCTATCTGAGAAGAATAATTGATTCTGTACCTCTCTTGGGGACATTTTGCAGATTTGTGACTTCTAATCAAATTGACTGTCAAGAATTTAAAAGATTCTACCTCAGTTCTCTGCCCTGTGTTGCAGCTGATTTGTAAGTTTGGGTTGTATTTTTTATCAAAGAATTTACAGCTGGAATCAAGGACCACAAATACAAAGCAGCAGTCAGACAACTGAAGAAAAACACAATTAAATGAGACATTAGGGAACACAGAGGGTAACAGAAGCAAAGCATGCTGGGTGGAGCACAAGAGCTGCAGAATCAGACAGAACTAATTTGACCCAAATGTTGCCTTGAGTAAACAACTTCATTTTTCTGGAACCCTCTGAAATGAGAATCGTATCTTCCCATAGGGTTGTCTTAAGGATCAAATGTCCGATTTACACAAGTGCCTAAAATAATGTCAGACCCAAAGTAACACCCAAGTAATAAAAATTATTATTTTTGTGTTGGGCTAATTTATTGAGATAATAAATTATGTTTTGTTTTTGCCAGACAATATCCAGGTTTTATGATGCAATGGAGCTTATACAATTTTTAAGCCGTGTTTTTAAAAACATGATGAAAACTTATGAATATAGAATCAGGTATAAGGAAGAACTATAAATGCAAATTCAGGCAGACAAAAGCCCCCAAAGTGACACATTTTATTATTTAATCAGCTGACACACATCTGTAATTTTTCTTCCTACGCTTTCTGACTATACCCTCTTTGATTGCCTCTTCATACAACACTGGTTTTGTAACACATTCTGCGAAGCAAATATGGAGATAACTCAGTCATTTTTCCAACAGGGTTAATTGAAATCTGCTTTTTGTTATTGATAGCTGGGATGCATAATACATGTGACTTCACATTGGTTATACTTGCTGTTTATACTACTGCCACAGGCTTATGTCTTACAAATACAGGGATTATGATCAATTTTTATTTTATGTGATTGCCATAAAATAGGAAGAAAATTTAAAAAAATAGAAAGAAACTATCTTGCATGTATAACTGTATGTATAGCATCGCAGGGTATATTCTAGAAAGCTCCTATTTGATTAGGCATCCATGAGAACGGAATGCTGCTGCTAAGTCACTTCAGTCATGTCCGATTCTGTTGTGACCCCAGAGACGACAGCCCACCAGGCTCCCCCGTCCCTGGGATTCTCCAGGCAAGAACACTGAGAACGGAATAGTTGGTATATATTTTTCTCCTTAACATTCAGTTCCAATATCCGTGTTGTCAGCACCAAGAAGAGGTAACCTATCATAGCTTCTCAGGTCGGGGTAGGAACGCATGAGTTAAGTCACTTCTGTTGTGTCCGACTCTTTGTGACCCTATGGACTGTAGCCCATCAGGCTCCTCTGTCCATGGGATTCTCCAGGCAAGAATACAGGAGTGGGATGCCATGACTTCTTGGTAAAGAGCAGATGGGGAGACTAGTCTTTCGCTGTGGGATTTTCTTCTATCCCTCCTAAAACCTGACCATTTCTTCCTACTGATAAGAAAAGGAGAAAATGGCTCTATGGCAGAATTGATTTATACCATGATAAAATGCGTGTATATCCATATAAATGCTTTCCATATGGGATGTGCCCATGTGCAACCACACTGTTTAAGTAGATGAGACAATAACAAGACAGGTTTCGTATGCATATATGCAGGTATGTAAAAATCCTATTAAAGATTCATTAGAGATGGTGAAATACAACTGTTCTGTGAGATCACATCAGAGTCAAGGTGATCTTTGTTTAAAAGATGCTAATCAAGGTTGCATGAGAACTACTGTAGGCTTTTTAGGGGATAATAGGAGAAATCAGAGATAGACGAGACCATTTAGGTGATTCAGCACTTCAAGCTCTTGACGGAGAAGATTTGCTTGGTGCCCTACGTTCATTTATTCTTCTCCCAGGTAAGTTATAACAGATTCAAGAAACCAGGCTGCCATCAGCTCCTCAGGAGTTTCTCCTTTGTGGAGTTAAGACCTCTGGCCTTGTTCCACTGTGGTTTAATTCTGTTGTTGCCTCCTGGATATACAGTGAAATTCCTGAAGCTTATATTCTGCTTATCTCAAGTCCCTTCAGAATATCTTCAAGGAAAGAAGGAGGGGGACTTCCCTGGTGGTCCAGTGGCTAAGACTCCACGGTCCCAATGCAGAGGACCTGAGTTCAATCCCTGGTCAGGGAACTAGACCCCACAGGCTGCAACTAAGACCTGGTACAGCCAAATATCAGTCAGTCAGTCAGTTAGTTAGTTCAGTCGCGCAGTCGTGTCCGACTCTTTGCGACCCCATGAATTGCAGCACGCCAGGCCTCCCTGTCCATCACAAACTCCCGGAGTTCACTCAGACTCACGTCCATTGAGTCTGTGATGCCAGCCAAATATATATATATATATAATATATATATATTATATATATTTAAAGGAAAGAACAGAGGGAGAGAGTGTGAGTTTCTTTATAAGAAACTTTGGCTAAAAGACACTCCCCCTTATACAACCAGCTCACTATTGACCTAAAGCATAGACTATCACAGAGCCCTTCCCACTTGCCATAAGGACCAATAAAGAGAGCATGCCAGGTCTCATAAGAGGATAGTTAGCTTGACAGGAGAGGCCATGAATAAGTAATTCACTCCCAGGTCCGATTTCTTTTGTTTAGTTTAAGTGTCCCAACGCTACCTTGCTGTTTTATTAATGCAAGTGTCTCATTTCCATTCTCAGTTTCAAAGCCAATGGAATTGAAAATAAAAAACAAACCCCGAAGCAGACCGCTGTATCTGTCAGTAGGCCAGTCCATCAATCTCCCCATAAAAAGTAAGTCAATTTGGTATACTAAAGACAAAAACTCTATTGGCATTGTCCCTAGTTTGATTGTTCAGGACACATATTTCCTACCCTATCTTGGTCTGCTATATCAGTGCTGCCGTACAACAAGAAACCGTACCTGGCTGACTGTAAAGCGGACTCTACCAATCTGTGTGATCAGCTGGTTAAGGAAAATTGGCTCTCATTCTCTAGGATGGATCATGAAAATGAACTCCAGACATGACTGATGGTAGAGGAACTCGGGAGAATATTGCCCACTGGCAAATGCCAACATTGGACTGAGTAAGCTAAGGACCTGGAAGAGATCCATAGAGGCTCAAAACTGGAAGGAGCTATAGAGATGGTCTAGTCCAATCTCCTATAGGCAAGAAAACAGAGGTCTAGGCAATTCAAATAAGTTCTCTGACACTAGCTTGAACTGGGAGCAAAGACAAGAATAAAATCTAGTCCTTCTGACCCCCAAGCTAACACTATAACCTGAGGTTCTTAAACAGAATGACCTAACCCTGGGAATATAAATTCACCTTCTGGGGACTTCTCTGGTGGTTCAGTGGTTAGGACTTTGCCTTCCAATGCAGGGTGTACAGGTTCGATTCCTGGTTGGGAAGCTAGGACCCCACATACCCCAGGGCGAAGAAAAACCCCAAAACATAAATATTGTAGCAAATCAATAAAAACTTTAAAAATTGTCCACATCAAAAAACAAATTCACGTGCTAGGAAATACCCAAAGCTGTCGCATAACTAGGCAACTTCTTTTAAATCTTAAATACTGCCTTAAGATGGGCTTCCCTGTTAGCTCAGATGGTACAGAATCAGTCTGCAATGCAGGAAACCTGGGTTCAATTCCTGGGTAGGGAAGATTCCCTGGAGAAGGGAATGAATACCCACTCCAGTATTCTTGCCTGGAGAATTCCGTGCACAGGGGAGCCTAGCTGGTTACAGTCCACGGGGTTGCAAAGAGTTAGACATGACTGAGTGACTAATACACTTAAGATAGGTAACTTAATATTTATTTTAAAATGGACATGTATTTATTTTGCAGAAAAACAGGAAGGAGAAAGCAAAATTTCCATGAATTTTTAAAAAGAACCCAAATATCACAGGATATTTACACTTGGGGCAGCCAAGCATAGATTCTCAGAAGGAATGTGTTGCCACTGCTCAGGGCACATAGCGGGCTGGTCTAATAAGCATTGCTTTACCTCTCACTGGCTCAAATGCCCAGGAAGTCCCTTCAAGAACCACTTTGGCTAATTTCTTTTCATTCTAGCCATTTTCCCCTTCTCTGCCCCTACATAAGCAAGTACAAGTGAGTCAAGCCCATATATAATAGATTCTGGTTGGTTTCTTTCTTCTTGAATGCGGAGGGGCGGATGGCATCAATGTCTTATGTTGAAACTTCAATCATTTTCATACTTCTCTGCCATATTCTTTTTGAACTATAGGTTCAATTTAGCATGGCTAAGTTTGGGAAGGAATAAGTTATATATATTTTTAATCTGCTCAGTTTTGCATAGTGCTTTTTCCTAGTTTGGATAACAAAGATATTACTCAAACTCATATCTACTTGTTTTCCTTTATTCCAATTTACTATCAGTCCTATGTTTCAAAGAGTAAACACAAATTTTCCCCTTCACTGAGTTTGCCTCCTGTCCTGCTGAAATTGCTGTTATATTAATAGTTAAAGCCCTGTGGTATGAAGCATCTATTTTCCGAAAGTATAAACTGAAAGAGTGAACACTCTTTACACCCCTTATCAAACCTCTTGAGATTTGTTCAGAAGAATGGCTAGGTTTAGTTAGGAAGATATTCCTGATTTGTTTCTGTCCAGAGAAACAGGCGACAAGCTTTAGCATCTATATAGCTCTTCACACTGATGCCTCCAGTTCGTTACCACTTATTTTATCCGTGTATTATACTTTCCCACATGCCTTTAGACCCCTTCCTATGCAGCAGCAGAACATATTTCCCTGTTATTTGATTAGAAGTTTAGTCAGGTGACTTGCTTTGGCCAGTGGTATCTAACAGATGTGACATTGGCAGAAGCTTAAAATGTGCTTTCATATATCTGCTTGCTCTCTTATATCTCTGCCATAACATAAGATCATTCTCAAAGTCTGCTATACCCAGGAGGAGAGTGAGAGACAGATGGAGCAGAGTCACCTCCGGTCAGCTCCAGATGTCTGGGTGGGTCCAGCCAAAACCAGTATTTGGTTATTACATTTGAGAACCTCAAAGATACCATTCTACTGGCTTCCACTCTTTTGTTGAAAAACCAACTGTTACTCTTATTGTTTCCCACCTGGTTATTGCAAGATTTTTTTTTCTCTCTTATTTTTCACATTTAACTGTGATGTGCTTAGACATGGTTTTCTTTATATTTATTTTTCCTGAGGGTTTCTTAAATCTGTGGCTTGATGTCTTTCAGGATTCTTGGTTTCTTGTTCATTTTTATTCTCAGCAACTGTCTTTTCACGTATTGCTTCTGCCCCGTTACCTCTTTCCTCTTCTTGTAGAACCGTAATAATACACGGACTAATGTTTTCACTATATGTCCTGTCTCTTGTATTCTTATGGGTATTTCCCACTTTTTGTTATTATGCTGTTGCTCTGGGATTCAGCATGAATATTTTCTTGTGATTTATCTTCCACTTATTAAGTCTCTTTTCATTTGATTCTAATCTTCTAATAAACTCATCCACTGAGTTCTAATTTCAGCTATTGTATTTTTTTACTTCTTAAAGTTATCATTTGATTCTTTTTATGTTTTCATCTGTCAAAATTCTCATCTGATTTTTAAAAATGTTCTGAACTTTCTAAACTTCATTTGATACTCCATTTTCTATAGATTTATTTCTATTTTAAATTATTTCTCTTGTGGTTTTTCCATATCATGTTGGATCGTCATGTGACTTGTCAGTCTTTATTGAATGTGGACATCAGTTGATCTCAGATGATATTATTTTCCTCTAGAGACATATTTGCTTCTAACAGGCTAAGGCACTTGCAATCCCAGGTCACCTGAATCCAACCAAAGATTGAGATTATTCAAAACTGGTCCAAAAAAAAAAAACAAACAAACAAAACACTGGTCCATTTCTGGTTTACCCTACCCTAAAGATATAGTTCTTCTGGGTCCCAAAGCTTAGGTGAGGGTTCCCAAGGTATTCCTCATCCTTGGCAGACCAGGATCTTTACTTTTTGTCCTCCTAGATTTGTGAGTCAGTGGAGAGCTTCTCTTTTTTAATTTTATTTATTTTGTTTTTGGGTCTTGTTGCCGTGCACGGGCTTTCTCTATTTGGGTGAGCAGGGTCTACTCTCTAGCTGTGGTACAGGCTTCTCATTGCAGCGGTTTTTCTTTGTTGATGAGCATGGACTCTAGGCTTGCAGGCTTCAGTAGTTGCCGCATGGGAGCTCCAGAGCATGGGCTCAGTAGTTGTGAGGCCTGGGCTTAGCTGCTCCCTTGCATGTGAGATCTTCCTGGACCAGGGTTGAACCTGGTGTCCCCTGCATTGCAGGCAGATTCTTAACCACTGGACCACCAGGGAAGCCCTGGAGAGATTTTCTTAAACTCTCGGCTGAAATTAACAGCTGCCTCCAAGAGAAAGTAGTTACAAATACTGAGCTTAGTTTTCTGAGTTTCCTTTTTTTCCCTTCCTTTTTTGTCATGGCTCTAACTTTGAGTTTCTTGTCTATGACACCTAGGCATTTCCCTTTCTATCAAGCAATGTGTGTATTATATTTTATTGTTGGTATTTTCTTATGATTTAACATGGATGGAGGAGCCTGGTAGGCTGCAGTCCACAGGGTCTCGAAGAGTCGGACACGACTGAGCGACTTCACTTTCACTTTTCACTTTCATGCACTAGAGAAGGAAATGGCAACCCACTCCAGTGTTCTTGCCTGGAGAATCCCAGGGACGGGGGAGCCTGGTGGGCTGCCATCTATGGGGTCACACAGAGTCAGACACGACTGAAACCACTTAGGAGCAGCAGCAGCAGCAGTTATTAAAAGCGTGAAATCAAACCATCTGGATTCTAATCCTAGCTCTGCCACAAATTGGCTATGTGACCAGGAGCAAGCTACCTATGTTCTTTGAACATCAGTTCCTTCATTTGTAAAATATGAGTAATAATAATACAGACCTCATATGAGGATTAAGAGGATTAATAGAAGTGGAGTGTCTACAGCAGTATGTGGCGCATATGAAAAGTTCAATAAGTTATTAGCTGTTACTGTTCTCACTATTATTCTCCTGATCATCACCACCATTATCATCCCATGCATTCCCATGTGTTTATACCAAAAATAAAGCCCCTTTTTAATGGAAATGCAATATATTTTCTTTTTAATCCCCAAACAGTATCACCCTGCCATCTGCCATACAAAATAAGGTTCCCTCCTCTCTAAGCTCAAGTAGGCTCAGAAGATGCAAATCAACTTTAAATTTAGACTGTGGAAACTATAATCAGCAAGTGCAAAGTGTTTCAAGGGTGATTTATATATTTTCAAACTAATTATAAATAATTTCTATTATCTTCTCTCTCTTTCTTTGAACTGTCTGAATCATGGCTTCTCTACATCAGGGCGAATAATTGAAAGGAGGGACTTGCAGATTAGTGATACCACCAATGGCTCAACTATCAAAACATGCTTTGAACTGAATACTCGATTGTGAATCCCCTAGAGACAGAGGTCCCCAGACCTGTGAAGGCATAGCAAGAATGAATGAAGTGGAGGATAATGAGGGAGGCTTGTAGCAAAGTCTACTGAATGACTCCTTGACATTCTCAGATCTCTGACATGACAGACATATGGTGTTTATCAATAAATAAAAAGGATATAATTATGTTGAGGCTGAAGCATTCAGGGCTTGGTAACATTTGGTAAGCTGGAAGGCTGTCTGACCTGCTCTTTATCCTGACAGGTAGAATAAAATAAAGTCTCTCCATAAAAATCTATTCATAGTACACAACAATCTTTGGTTGTCTTTCGCTTCCTCAAAGAAGCAGTGGGTCATGCTCTAATTTGTGCCCATGAATGTATGTTAATATATTATTTAAATGACACTCCAAGATAATCACAATGAGTCGTTACAGCTTTCAATGCACAGCTCCTTGAAAATATCCCCAGTCTGAAGGTCAGGGCTTTTCATGGCATGTGCTTAGGGTAAGATCTTTGCTATCATCCATAATTTCTTTTTATGGTCACATCTCCTCTTCAGTCTTTAGGGAATCTCATTGGTTCAACCTTCAATATGTCTCTGGAATATTGCCCTTTCTTTTTTATTTGGCTGCACCAGGTCTTAGTTGCAGCACACAGGATCTACTTCCCTGACCAGGGCTCAAACCCTGGTCCCCTGCACTGGGAGCCTGGAGTCTTAACCACTGGACCACCAGGAAAGTCCCCCATTCCCCCCAGTTTTGCTACCACCATAGTCTGTGCCCCTTCACCTCTCACCTTGATGATTACGGAAAAAAAATGTGAAAGTGAAGTCGCTCAGTCGTGTCCAACTCCTTGTGACCCCCGTGGACTGTGGCCTGCCAGGCTCCTCCATCCATGAGATTTTCCAGGCAAAAATATTGGAGTGGGTTGCCATTTCCTTCTCCAGGGGATCTTCCTGACCCAGGGATTGAACCTGGGTCTCCCTCATTGCAGACAGACTCTTTACCATCTGAGCCACCAGGGAAGCCCTTGAATGATTATGGTCACCTCTCAATAGTCTTCAGCTAACATCTAGAGTGATGTCACATCACATCCCCACACAAAATCCTGCGACTCCAAAGTCCTTACAGTGGCTTCCTAGGCCCTGTGATCCAGACCCCCATATTTTCCTTCTACCACTCCCTTTACTCCAGCTGATTGGTCCCTTGTTGTTCCCCAATATTTTAGACACTGTCCCTCAGCCTGGAATACTCTTACCCTAAATTCTAGAAAAATGCTTCAAGTCCTCGTTCAAATCTTGCCTCTCAATGGGGCTTAACTCAACAACCCTACTGAAAATGAGAACATGCCCTCATACAAGTATAGCCTAAGTAATATTAGTAAAAGAGTGGCAGAGAAATCAGGATACTGACGAACATCATACACACCAAACACTTTTCAGAAAAGTGTTTCTCTGCCTTTTACCAGTAAGAAATAACATAGAAGGGGACATATATATACCTATGACTGATTCATGTTGGTTGATAATGGCAGAAATCAACACAATACTGTAAAGCAATTATCCTTCAATTAAAAATAAATACATTTTAAAAAAGAAATAACATAGAGCAATCAGCAATGGTACCCCACTCCAGTACTCTTGCCTGGAAAATCTCATGGACGGAGGAGCCTGGTAGGCTGCAGTCCATGGGATCGAGAAGAGTTGGACATGACTGAGCGACTTTGCTTTCACTTTTCACTTTCATGCAGTGGAGGAGGAAATGGCAGCCCACTCCAGTGCTCTTGCCTGGAGAATCCCAGGGACGGGGGAGCCTGGTGGGCTGCCGTCTATGGGGTCTCACTGAGTCGGACACGACTGAAGCGACTTAACGGCAGCAGCAGCAATCCATCTTCTTAACTCATCTTGTTTGTGGATTTGTACGATCTGGGGAGAATTCTGGAAATCCCTAACCAATGTATTTTGGCATTTAGACTTCTGTGATAGAAGTATCCCAAATGCTTCCAGGAAAACAGGGAGATTTGGATTTTCAGTTTCAGTGGTGGCTCAGATGGTAAAGAGTCCATCTGCAACACAGGAGACCTGGGTTGGATCCCTGGATCAGGAAGATCACTTGGAGAAGGAAACGGCTATCCCTCCAGTATTCTTGCCTAGACAGAGGAGCCTGGTGGGCTACAGTCCGTGGGTTGCACAGAGTCAGACATGACTGAGCAACTGACATTTCCACTTTACTTCACTTTTCAACATTTAAAAAACCTCCAAACCTACAATATTTATCAGTCATAATTGTTTTATTCTTCCCAAGCTTACCAATATGACTGAAATAATCAACATGAGTAGCAGGGAAATAGATAGGTATTATATTCACATATATAAATATATATATATATATATATATTCACTAAGGAACATATTTTTAAGAAAAGTTAAATAATTAAAGGCCATATATGTATACAATATTTGGACCTAAGCTAATTTATTTTGATATACAATACTATGATATTTCTTATAATGTACAAAGCAGCCTAAGAAAATGTTTGTTTTTTTTTCATGCAAAATTGCTTGTTGGTCTTTTCCTAAGAAAAAAATAATGATGGTGTTTCGCCCATAAGAGTGCAAGAAAAAGAAAAGGTAAGTTGAAACTGGAAGAAAAATACAATTAGGAAAAAAAATCTGTTTTTCAAGCTGTGAGGGAAAATATTTTATAAACATCTTTCTAGGATTAGAAAAACTACCAACTCTGCAGTTTGTTACTTAAGTTAAATAACTTTTGTATCAGTGATTCATCTCTTGAATTATCCTTTTAAATTAAAAGACAAAGGATTTGATTGTGATAGCCTATATTGACGCGGAACCTCAGTGCACATTGAAAATGACATTGTTCCATATCCAAATAGAGGTTGAGTACTTTCATGCAGTGTAACATAAATAGAAACAGAACAGATAAGCCAAAATAAATTATTTTCATAAAATGTTTGGGTTGTTTCACTGTGTCTTTATGGGTATAATTAGATGAATTGCTTTGTTTTGTTAACAGAAAGAAACGGATATCATAACCATAATTATATATATATATATATACACATGCATATTAATCTTTATATCTTTATTTTCACTGTTTATGTGATTAAAACGCAATACAGAAAGGTTTCTTTATTGCACAAGATCGCCTCAGAATCATTGCCAGAACCTGACAGAAACTCTGATTGTGTTTGACTCTTCAGTGTGTTTTTTGGCTCATTTATTGGTACTTGTCTCTTTGGCAGAGCCTAATATAAGAATAAGCTTCCCAGGTGGCTCAGTGGTAAAGAATCCGCCTGCCAGTGCAGGAGACCTGGGTTCGACGCCTAGGTTGAAAATCCCACATGCCGAAGGGCCCACACACCTGCGACTAAAAAAAAGGAAGATCCCTCATACTGCAATGAAGACCCAGTGCCACCAAATAAATTAAAAAAAAATTTTTTTTAATTTAAAAAGGCAGTCCTCAAAAACCAATAGTCTATAGAAAAACAAGTAACGAGAAAAAACTTTTACCCCAGAAAATAAATATATTTTAAAAAATAAATGCTAATACTTACTATAATTTTTTATTGCTTCCAAAACATTCACTCCAGTATATCTTCTTCCCAAAAGAACCCAAAATACTACAACCATTCTGTTGTAGGATTCCGTTCAGTAGGTTTCCTCAGTTCTGAGCCATCCTGTGTGCTGTGCTCAACAGCTCAGTTGTGTCTGATTCTTTGAGACCCCACGGACTATAGCGTGCCAGGCTCCTCTATCCATGGAATTCTCCAGGCAAGGATACAGAAGTAGGTAGTCATTTCCTTTCCCAAGGGGATTTTCCAGACCCAGGGATCGAACTCAGGTCTCCCGCATTGTCAGATTCTTTACCGTCTTGAACCATCAGGGAAGGCCATCCTGAGTCTGAACAAATCAATTTCAACCGTCTTGGTGCCTGAGGCATGCATTGTCCCATGACGGGAAAACAGAATGGAAGCCAGGCCTAGGAAAAGCAGCAAATCAAAGTCCTTGGCCTAAGTTTGGTTCAAAGGTGAAATTGCAACCTAAGATGGTACAATCAAAAGGAAGATCAGAGTTCGGTTTGAAAATTGGGCAAAAAGCTCTGTTTCCCCCTGCCTATGACCAAGGAGGCTCCTGGCTCCTAGAGCTGCCAGCGCTAACTTTCCGTCTTGAGGGAATGGGCTCAGGAGCAAAGCCAAACAGCAGAGGATGGATGATGAAGGCAAGATCTCATCGTCTCGGTGACAACATGACCCTTGGGGCTGAGTCACACCTGAAGCCTGCCCTGCCTCTGGACTTTCCAATTATAGGAGACAAAAAACTCTTTTTGACTACTTGTGTCAATGTGAGTTAGGATTTTTCTCACTTACAAACAAAATTATTCTATTTTATACAGCAATGTCAATGAGGATTCTAGAAACTGACATTAACATGCTGCTGCTAGAAGTAAAATCTGCCTTACCTTTTGAAGGGCAATTTGGCAATATATATCAAAATATCTAAATTCGGGGTTCCCTAGTAGCTCAGATGGTAAAGCATCCACCTGCAATGCAGAAGCCCCGGGTTCAATCCCTGGGTGGGGAAAATCCCCTGGAGAAGGAAATGGCAACCCACTCCGGTATTCTTGCCTGGAGAATTTCATGGACAGAGGAGCCTGGCAGGCTACAGTCCATGGGGTTGCAAAGAGTCAGACACGACTGAGCAACTAACACACACTTCAATCTAATATATAAACTTGGAAGAATTTATTCATTCATTCCACAAGTATTTAGGCACTTCTTAAGTGCCAAGCACTATTCTAGGAGTTGTGGGTTCAGCCATGGAGAAAATAAATTCCCTTATGGAACCAGCCTTATGGAATAATAAATAATGTGTAAAAAGATTTATCAACAAGGATGTTCTTTTCAGAGCTCTTTATAATAGGGAATAGTTGGAAACAATAAAAATGTCCAACAAAAGGGGATTGCTTAAATAAATTTGGGGGCATTGACATCATAAAATGGTATTTAGGAACTTTAAATAAACTGTAGAAACTAATAGACAAAATTATTTACCATGTACTATCAGGTGAAAAAGACCCTGGTGCTGGAAAAGATTGAAGGCAGGAGGAGAAGGGGACAACAGAGAATGAGATGGTTGGATGGCATCACAGACTCGATGGACATGAGTTTGAGTGAACTTGGGAGTTGGTAATGGACAGGGAAGCCTGGCGTGCTGCAGTCCATGGGGTGGCAAAGAGTCAGACAAGACTGAGCAACTGAACTGAACTGATTAGATGACAAAAGCTGATCGTAAAACAGAATATAAGGGTAACTTATTTTAGCACATTTATAAGTGTGTACTTATGTATAAGACAAACCTGATATTAGACATTCTAAAATATTATGTTATTTTGAGTAGAATTGTGAGTGATTTGGATTTTCTGTGTACATCTTCATGCTTTTTCGTAATTTTCTGCCATAAATATGCCTTTCCTTCATTAACAGGGAAAATAGCAATCTTACCGAACAACCTCAAGTAGTTTACATTTAAAAGTAAATAAATGACACTTGAGTGCCAACAATGGGGCTGTCTCATAAATCCGAGGCGACCCTCTAAACATCTGTAAGTAAAGGGTCAGACTAGCGTTCTCCATTCTAGGGCATATTTGCTCAGGAAGCACTGTCTACCGTTTTTCCAGCGACGTTCGTACTTTTTACATATATATATATATAATTTAATTAATTTATTTAATTTTTTGCTGTACTGTGTCTCTGTTGCTGCCTTCGCTTTTCTCTAGTTGTGGCAAGTGGGGGCTACTCTTCATTGCAGGGTGCGGGCTTCTCCTGCTGCAGACTCAGGCTCTAGGGCCCGTGGGCTTCAGTAGTTGCAGCACGTGGGCTCAGTAGTTCCGGCTCCCAGGCTCCAGAACACAGGCTCAATAGTTGGGGTGAACAGGCTTAGTTGCTCGGAAGCATGTGAGATCTTCCCGGATTAGGGATCGAATCTGTGTCTCCTGCACTGGATTCTTTACCACTGAGCCGCCAGGGAAGCCCCCACACTTGTACTTTGTAAACAGAGTAAACCAAACCAGGTCTTTCTTAGAGTTGGTTAATGACTGCTTGGACTAGGCCCTGGATCTCCTGTTCTTGGGTTCCAGCCTATTTCCACCACACTGTCCTCCGCTTCCCAGCAACATCATCAGAATGAATCTGTCATCAAGGAAAGTCATTCAATCCATTCGGAGTGTTCATCAGCTCCTTAAAATAACTTGGCAGCTCCAAGGCTCACTGTTTAAAGACTTAAAACCAAAGCAGCACCCTGACTTTAAAATGTGAAGAAACACACAGTGGATTTAAAGTGTTTGCACTCTCATCCTTCCCTTTCAGATTTATTTAACAGAATTCAAAGTGTGCGAACACTTAAAGCCATTTCTACACCTAAGGCAGAGTGAAACTATCCCAAAGGCGAGGTTGGCAGTGAACACTCCCTCCACTTTCAATTTTGCCCTATTCTCATCCTCCAAAGTGACCTTGTTCTTTCTATTTTCCGGATGCTCAGTGTAAAAGAGGCATTATGACTTTCATGATTGAATACAGGTTACGAATTTCCATTTCACTTTTCTTACCAGCTTAGATGTGGTTTAATGCAGCATGCTAGAATTCTCCCAGAGGTGGATCTGAGCTGAACTGACTAGGTTTCTGACTGCCAACTCTTCTGCACACAAAAATAGCAGCATAACCTATTACACACATTTGTTATCTGTTACTAAGAGAAAATTACCAACCCACCCAGAGAAACAGAAATACATCTGATCATGGGACTTCTCCAAAGGGCAGAAAACCCGTTAGTTTTATATCAGAGGTCTCATACAGACTCTCAGAAAAAGGCAAACATTTCCAAATAATCAAAACAAAAGACTTCAAGGAGGCCATATTTTTGTTTTCCAAATTAAAAAAAAAAAAAAGTGCTTGGCCTAAATACTTTACAAGTGGTTAGTGATAACTAAGAATGCATTTTCTTTCACCAAACTTGCAAGTAGATGTCTTTAAGACAGCAATTCTCTTCGGTAGATATTTATTTGGTGTTTACGTATGTCGAACCCTAGGAAAGGATGTGATTGTGGTTGTACTCAGTCATGTCTAGACTCTCTGCGACCCCATGGACGGTAGCCCGTCAGGCTCCTCTGTCCATGGGATTCTCCAGGCAAGAAATCTGGAGTGGGTTGCCATTTCCTTCTCCAGGGATATTCCCAACCCAGGGATCACACTGGCAGGTGGATTCTTTGCACTACCTGGGAAGCCCCATGTAGAATCCTGCAGAGGACTTAATTGACCTACAGGAGATCCAGTAACATCTAAATGACCAATCCTGCCTGGAGAAGACTTACTGTCCAAAGCAATACTACTTCTAAAGCAGGCATCTCCTTAAACCAGAGTAGTATAATACTTCTCTCCCTTCATGAAACATTATTACTCTTTTCTCAACATTCTTCATAGGAGTTGCTTTCCATGATTAATTTAAGAGGAAGAGGGAGCGGAGTGGGGCGGGGGCTGAAATAGATAAATGAAAGTGAAACTTGTAACTTTGATTTTGGCCTTTAATAGTCAAATAAAGATTTTTAACAAAGTGGACAATAATTCACTGTAAGTAATAAAATCATATCAAAATTGCCATGGAGTAGGAACCAAGAATACAGGGCTATACACATGTAGTCGCTGGGATATGACAAGCTTGGAACCTATTTATAACTTTTAAAGTATTTTATGACTCTTTCTTTCCAAAGAAGCACACATCACATTGCATGAGGTCTGTGAACATACAAGTGTTCTTCTCTGCCAAAGGCAGCTGAGAAAGCAAAAGGATTACCAAAGTATTGTTTTTCAAACCCGAATCTATGAAGGGTAATTATACAGAAATATTTGGTACTTAATAACCTTGAAACTTTGAATTCAGAAAGATTTTATGTCCCCAGGGCTACATGGTCTGATGGCTCAGGTTCATAAATCCAACAAGAATGGATCTGGCTATTGTAACTCTACCCACCTTTGTGCAGTTGTCAAACAAACCCAGTGTCCGTAAAGCCTCACCCTAGCCCAGTGCCTGCCTTTGGGGGGCGCTTGATGTTTTGTCAAGCAGAACCCAGTATGAGTTATGGCTTCTTTTAAAATTGGTTTTGAATACATGTGTATGTATGGCTGAGTCTCTGCTGTTCACCTGAAACTATCATCACAACATTCTTAATCGGCTATACCCCAGTAAAAAATAAACAAATTTAAAAAAATAAATTGGTTTGGAAAATAAAGAATGTTCATTCTGCTTAATCTTTGTTTTCAGTGAATCACATAACACTAGATTATTAGTAATGCTTTCATTATCTCTGGAGGTCAAAATCAGGGATATCCAGGTAATATTTAATACAAAATGAAGGAAGTTTCAAACCAAACTATCAAATTCTGTTGGACTGAAAAAATAAAAGCAACACCAGGCAGGGGTTACATGGGATAGGAAGAGGGTGGCTGAATTATTTTCTTTGGGACAATTGCAAGGGGAGCATCTTATTTCCAGAAGCCGAGTTCTGTGACACAGTTATCCCAGTGTAGGATTGGAATTTCCTTCTAGACTTCACTACTTTACCTAGTGAACCTCAGAGCTGCTGGCTACCCTCGCAGACACACTTCTTCCCTTATCACAGTCCCTCTGGGGTAAGTTCCCTGTCTGGGTAGGAAGAAAAGTGAGACAGCCAAAGTCAGTCTGTTCTGTAAGTAACTTCCCTTCACAAAAGATGTCTTGCCTGAGCCTCTGGGCTTCTCTGGCGGCTCAGACCATAAAGAATCTGCATGCAACGTAGGAGACCCAGATTTGATGCCTAGATGGGGACGATCCCCTGAAGAAGGGAATGGCTACTCATTCCAGTATTCTTGCCTGGAGAATTCCATAGACAGAGGAGCCTGGTGGGCTACAGTTCATGGGGTTGCAAAGAGTCAGACTGGACTAAGCGGCCAACACATGGAAGTATAGTAATTCTTAAGTGGCACCACAAGATAGATGTCCTATATTTAAAAAATGCCTCTTCTGTTTCACAGCCTGCTTTGTTTTTCTAATTTTTAACAATCATCTCTATCATACCAGTACACACAGTTCCTTTTAAACCTGTATTTTACTTCAGCTATGAGGAGAGGATGTTGTTTACAATTTCACTTTCTGGCTCTCATGCGCCTATGAATTATTTTTCTTCAATTGGTTTTTAAAGCATTTTTTTTCCCCAAGAAATTTTGGATTTCTTTCTTCTATGTTTTCCTGGGGGTTCAAACTTAAAGAAACTGATGACCTTCAAAAGCCAACCTCATGCAGATGCCAGCAAGATAAAAAACAGAACTTAACATTTTGCACAACAATATTTGCATTCCTATTAGCTTTTGCAAATGCAGTACATCTCATCCTCTTGGGCAGACTGCAAAGGTGCCCTGGCAAGAGGAACGGGACTATGTGACTCTAACATACTGAACTGAGCTGCTTTAAAGGGAATAAATGCTGTGGTCCAGGTGCAATTATTGGGTGGACTTCAGTGAACACTCCTGGAAATGACTTAACAGCAAACTGTGTGTCAAGAGGGGGCAGGGAGACACATTCTGCTCGCGTTAAATATCTTCATCAAAACCTCAAATAGGATCATGATTTTACAGCCTAATTGAATGTAATCTTGATTTTTAAAAGAAGCTGCAAAAAGATATAAAAAAATAAATATATATGAACTGCACTCAAGTCTGTATTTCCACAAATGCTTTAAAGGTTTGCTGTGTAGAAACCAGTGATTATGTAACAAGTCGATTTCAAAGATTACATCTCTTACAATTACATCCCGATAAAACAGTTGAGATCAAGTCACTAAACATTCTGGCAATTCAAATAGAATAGATTAACTCTTTGCTTGCGGGGGAGCAGGGGGAGGATATATGATGAGAAATCTGTACCAATCTTCCCGAACAGTTAGGGAGGAATAAGTTAAGGAGGAAGCACACATTTGGTGACTGTGAGGTGAAGCACTAATTTATGGTCCTTTGAAAGAGAAGGCGGTGTCTGACAGACAGGTGTCTACCGTTGCTTAGCTTGGCTGGGCGGTGAGCAATGAAAGCTAGTGGCTTCCCTGGCACACCCGAGGGCCAGAGCTTTTTTCCCTCCCGGCTCTATCTCGCTGATTGTCCCCAGCACCGGCTCTTTTGGGTCAAGGGAAGTTGGGGGCCCTCTTTGTCGCCCTGAAGACCCCAGAGCATCCAATTTCGGGTATCGTCGGCGGAGCTCGCGGGTCCCGCGCCCAGGGTGGGGAACTGGCCTTCTAGCGAAACCGACCCAGGCCTCCGGCCCCCTAGCTCGTCTGTCCGGGTCTCCGGCCCTGTTGCCGAGGCCGAGCGCACAGAGCTCGCGTCGCTGTTTTGGAAAGCGACGCAGCTCCCTGCTCCCGCGCGCTCCCTGCGCCCCGGGTCCTGGCTGGGGCCGCGCCGAGTCCCTGGGACTTTGACGGGTTAGGACAGGCGACGCCGAGGGCCAGGCGGCCTCCAGCCGTCCCCAGCCCTGCCCCAGCGCCGGTTCCAGCGCCGCGCCGCGCCGGCAGAGAAGCAGCTGTTCCCAACAGCTGGGGGGCGGCGGCGCCGGGCGCCCCAGGTGCGGCCG